>WOGO01001310.1:676-18587 GCA_015342085.1 Leptinotarsa defecta | reverse complement strand
GGTCATTCATTAGAATGTTTGAATTTTTAAGTTTATTAATTTCCATTCCTTCCAAATGATTCAGTTTCAAACTTGTATTTTTTATGTGCAAAATTTCGAACTCTTTGTTAAAGATGTGATTTTCTTCTAGAAGATGATTTGAATATTCATATAGCTCATATGATGTTCCTGAATTCGATTCGTGAATATTCTGCCAGTTTGACCAATTTATATCCTAGGGCACGTTCCACACTTCAAATCACTATGGATCTCTATCAAGTAACGGCCGAATCAATCAGAATAAAAAAGTTTCTACGATTTCCTACCACGTAGTAACGGCTACATCCAGCAATATAATAGTAATTTCATTTGCAAAAAAAAATGTTACTACATAATCTACATTATTGGGATGTAAATGAACATGGAAATCGCACGAAAACTAAAGTTGCCCTTGGGATTTGAACAATGGTTTTTTGAATTGGGTTTCGTTTTGTTAATTTTCATATTGATTCTTAACATTTTGACACTTGTTCTAGATATGATTACGATAAAGTTAACAATAAACAAAAACAGTAAACAAGCAATTTGTGTATTATTAGAATTGACAAATTATATTGATTCACATAAAGATTTAATAATAACCTAAGATTCAGAAGGCCAGTCAATAAGAGAGCGAACTAAATCTCGATTCAAGTTGAGAACGTAATTTCCTATTATTTTTTTCAACACTTGACAATAATTTATATTCATTATATCCTTTTTCGTTCAGTGGGCAGATAATTGAATATTTTTGGAATGAGATAAGATATATATCGTTGTCCGATTTTTGTACTGCTCAGAGATGTTTTAACATGATATTCTTTTTTTTCCTAGTAAAATGTTCGTGGTCGATATTATTTAATAGATATTTATTTTTGTGTAAATGCGTAAGTATGTTTCTAAGAAATGTTTATCTTGCATCGTATATTCTTGCTTGTGAAAAGAGTAAATTGCTAGAAGATAATGTTAGTTGTTTTCCATACATGACTTTCGGAATTCATTTTTGTACTGTTTCTAACTTCTTCAGGTATATAGCAGCGACCCCTCAATATGGCATATTAAATACGAAATTCCACTAGAGCGAAATAAATGATCTTCAAATGGTGAGTGTCAAGTAATTTACTCAAATATCTGAATTTGAATAGCATACTTCTTGAGGTTTTTGTAACTTTCTCAATGTGAACATCCCATCTCAATTGACTATCTATCGTTACACCTAAATATTTAATGGTATCTGTTCTGTATATATCAATAACCGACTCGTTGTTATGTATACTGAGGGTGTTGAAATTTCTTTCAAGTCATTGCAATTTCCATCCTCATACATTATCAGAGTATCATCTGCGAGGCTGATTATAGTTCCTGTAGTATTCGAAGTTAGTAAATTATTGAAATATATTGAGAATAATAGTGGCCCAAGGACAATGCCTTGTGACACATCAAATTATACGAATTTTCTGAACTGAGTATATTTTCAATTCGTACAAATTGTTTCCTCTGGTATAGATAATTGTTTCTACTAGAGTATGAGTTGTTCCTCCAATATCTTCCAAGGTTTCTAGTAGCTGTGTATGAATCGCAATATCGAAGTCCTTGGAGAGATCTAAAAATATACACAGACTGGGTTTTCCGTTATCTATCGCTTTGTAAATTTGGGATGTTGAGCTGATTATAGCATCTTCGGTAGGTTTGCCTTCCCTGAACTCGAACTGTTTTCTGATAGCAAGTTGTTTTTCTTTATATAATCGTTGGGTCTGTTCTTGAAAGCTTTTCAAAAATTTTCGCGATATAACATATCAGTGAAACGGGTCTATAATTGTCAATCACACATTTATTTCTTTTTTTATGAAGCGGTTTGATAATGGCTACTTTGAGTATGGAGGGACATACACCAGCTTTCATTATTTTGTTAATAAGATATGCCGTGGGTTTGTCGATTTCTCTTTGAATTTCCTTCAGACATTCAGATTTGATTTGAATTGCCGGTGATTTTTCTGGTTTCAATGTATTTATGATCTGACATATTTCTGCCTCCTGTACAGGTGAACGAAACATTGAATGTGACAGAGACTTTTTAGATACTGAGTCAGTACTCAGTTTTTCAATTAATGAGATTTTTTGTCAGTTCACCTTTAATTTCAACGAAGAATGAAGTAGCCATATCTTCAAGTTCTTGTAGTCAGTGTATTCAATATAGGATTCTGTTGAGACTCGAAGAGGTTTTGACTCAATGGGCATTTTCATTATTTGAGTATAATGATCTGTGATATTTGAGCACACAATTATTGGCTTACATATTTCTCTCATGTGTTTTACCTTTGAAAAAATATAATCGGTACATGAAGCAGACTTACCTTATACTCTAGTACCTTTGTTTATCATCGATTCAAAATTGTTATCATATACTATGTTCAAGTACTCTGATACAATTTTCTCATCCTCAAGTTTAATATTAATGTTCATATCCCCGACAGATCAGATATATCAGAGATATCAAAACACATCAGATGATAATCTGATGTGTTTTGTCTTGTTTGTTCCAGGTAAAATTTGAGCTGATCCAGAAATGGTATTACGTTTGTGGAAGGAGATCTATAAAGAGCCATGATTTTATTAATTTCTTTTTATTAGAATTATTGATTTGAATTTATATTGCTTTGCATTTATCAATGCTTATATTGTTCGACACGTAATTGGAGCTTTAACTTATATACACAACACAATCGTTTTTATTGATATTTTCCTCATTGTAAATTTTGTTTCCTTTGGTGTTTTTATCGAGAAATTCAACCTCAATTTTCAAGAAGAAACCTAGTTTCACTTGCCTTGTTTTAATTCCTCTCTATTTTTTTGGATTTAATCTATTATTTTTTATAGGCAGTGTCATTCATAGTTTTGTTGGTTTCAATCATATGAAGTATAGTTAATGATAATTGTTGTGGTCTTTTTTGTAGAGTTCATCGTATTTGTCTCCTTTTTTTGTTGAATACGTCGTTCTCTGACAATACCTATGAACATTTACACTATTTCTATTCCAATGCTTTTCCATGAAATGAATCGAGTGATTTTTCCACCGTATAATGTTATCTACTGTACTCACGTGTGTACAGAATTTGGTTATTTTTGAAGCAGAGTTTCCACTATTTTATTACACTCTATCACAGTAGCACTCAAGAACGTCTGATTTATAGATATAATACATACATACATAGCTCATATGATTTTCCTGAATTCGATTCCCAAATGTTCTGCCAGTTTGACCAATATGTACCTTACGACACGTTCCACACTTCAATTTATTGACTCCTGATTTCTTGAATTTGCATGTTTTGTCTTTATTATTTTTAACTAACTTTAAAACTGGTAGAACATTTAGGAATCGAATCCAGGAACATCATATGAGCTATGTCAATAGGAAAAGAAGTTCAATATATTCAAATAATCTTTTAAGAGAAAATCGTATCTTCAAAGATGAGTTCGAAATTTTACACATAGAAAATAAAGGTTTGAAACTGAATCATTCGGAAGCAATGGAAATTGATAAACTTTAAAATTCAAACATTCTAATAAATGACCATCTGTATTTGAATAGATCACCATCATTGAACTTGTTTTCTTAAAAAACCGAGGAAGTATTATTATTGATGTAGAAGTGAGATAATGCTTCAGGTAATCATAATGGAACAGCTACCTCAGGTATATAAGAATTGAAGAGGTATAGGTCATTTGATGGAGGTAGTCCCAATTGTAGATACCTGTGGTATATAAATATTAGCGTACGTAGCACCTTGTAGTATTCAAAATACTGTTGAAGAAGCTATTGTGTTAGCGAAACACATCGTGATATATTTTTTAAATAAAGTTTGTGGAGATCAAATCATGAGGTGTAGTTTATGAAATTCAGTTTTTTAACGATCGAAATAATGGGCGTGTTCAGCTTTGGTTGAATCACATGAAGATCGAGTTCTCACTTTGATTTACTGATACACTCATTCTGGACTCACCTTTCTACCTACTCAACACTCTGTGGAAAGGGTTTTATTTTCCTGATTTCTATTCGAAAACTTTCCAGTATATTATGCTGAATATTTTTATTGATCAATGGCTCCACCAAACAGGGTAATATCTTTCAAGTTGTCCGTACGAATTGAATATTGAAAAGAAGGAAAACTCCGTCTCAAATTCAAATATCCTGAATTGAGTACTTTTTGAAAACATTTTTACCTCACTTTAACAAAAATGCTTTCGACGCGCGTTTCGCTAAGGATGTTAGATCATCAGGAGATGACTATAAACTACTTTGCATCATTTTTGTTTAATGGAATCAATTCCAGAACCACTCAAATACGTATTGGGCAACCCAAAAAACAGGCCTGGAATTTACGAAATGATCTGTGAGGATTGCAATAAAAATAATGTTTATCGAACTAATCAGAATGTGATAGCTCGGTTCAAGGAATGTGTTTCAAATTTTTTATTTTATAGACCAGAAAAGTCCAGTGTTGTCGGTACTTGTAACAGCAATTAATGGTTGTAAGTGTCCCATTCTTAATTTTTCTTTGTTCACCCTCGTGTGTAAAAACAGGTTGAAAAAAATTTTTTGTAACAAATGTACAGTAACAAAATACTAGAAATTAATTCTATGATACAAGATGATGATATGTTCAGATGCTAACTTGGTTAGAGAACAGCGCGTGGAGACACAGCAGTTTGTTCTGGCAAGAAAAAGTGTTTCCAAAAGTTCAACCTATCTTTCGAAAAAAAAGGAAAAAAAATAACTTCACACCAAATCTTCAAAATTATATTTATCAACATAAAAATTATCATTCTTATCAATTTACAAGTACATTTATTCTGTATATTTTTTTTAATAATTATGAAATGACCATTACATTCACCAATTGAAAATTATCTATTTTCATTTTTCTTATTGTTGATGTTTATCATTAAAGTAATCATGGACCAACATATCTTCGCCATCTACAAAAAAAATTCAATAAATTATTATTTCATGAATTGATGTTTGTAGAAATTGAATATACAAATGACTATTTTTCATTGGAATGCACAATTTATATGATTGAAATGTTGTTGAAAATAAAATATCATGATAGTGGTCACCTCTTCACTTAGATATACTGTTGATTCCATTTAATCACCAGTCTGATTCAACGATACAAGTTATGAAAAGTAATGCAAACTATTCAGAAAATATTTAACAAAATAGAGTATAAATGTGTGACTCATGAAAGTGACGTTTTCCAATGGAATAGTCAATAATCATATAGTTTTTATAACGATTGATTTTGAAGTCCATCGAATCAAAGCAGTGACCATTGTTTCATTGTACACTGTGAAATTCAAAATAGAATTGATTAGTTTTGAAATACTAAGTCGATCTATACTTCCTCTTTGTACTTCAGATGAAGTGTATCTTGTAATAGAACAAATAACTTATGTTATTGTATTTTTCATGTCAGCTGGTTTCATTCATTTTTATCCATAGATCCCCGAAGATAGAAATCTATGAGGATGAGGTCTGAAAATCGTGCTGGCTACTGAATGGGCCCTTTCCTTCCGATCCGTATGTTTATTCCTTTACCGAGATTTCTTTGATTGATTCCAATTGTGAGGAAGCGCGTCGTCTTGTTAGTAATATATCCTGTGTCTGGTGCTAATTGCTATATCGTTCAATACATTCAGTAATTCATTTCAGAGCAAATTACCTAGGCTAACATGAAATCGGATATAGTTTCATTCCATCATGAAGGTCCATGTGAATGGGTATGTTTCCAGAATGAATAAGACATCAATTACGTGTTGATAGTCATTACACGAGTTTCGTAAACTGTTTTTCCAACGTAAACTGTCACAGAAAGTGGTAAACAAAAGAAGTAAGCATAGCAACAATTCAGATTTTTCATTTGAATATAAGGAAAATTGCGAGTTATATACTCAGGGTGGGGCAGCAATGTCCCCAGAAACCACTTCCCAATATTTTTATCATCTGAAAATACGTTGAGATATTGTTTACCACGGGATACCAACGAGACTGAAAGAAGAATAGGAGTTATTTATCCTGTAACTATGTGAACATTACTTGAAGTTCGAATTGAAAATTAAGTTAAGGAATATAACTCTGAAACCTAGATATTTTTGTCACCATCTACTGTGAATGAAGCTCTTCATAATTGTTTGACTCCATTTATTGTCCTGATTCAATAGCTTTTCCATATTTTCCAAAGAATTAGATGCATTTCTGATAGATATGAAATTATCAAACCCGCTGTAAATTGATGGATGTAGTACTACGTGGTAGAAGATCTTCGTATAAAATGAGAAGTAAAAGTTCCTTTGTTTTTATACCACTTGCATTACCCCCAGGTCAGAAATTAGGAAAATTTTTTTCAAAAAAAAAATAATGTGGATGTGGCATTCCAAGCCACATGGCAGTTTATATGATTCCTTTTTCGATGCCAAAGATAAAGTGGACAAGATGGAGAAATCTGGAGCTTATAAGCTTGAGTGTCCGGAGTGTAATAGTGTTTATACGGGACAATGAGGCCAAAATTTTCCAAAATGTTATGATGAAAATTGAATGTCTTTCAGACTGGAGAAAAATGATCCAACGTTTTCGAACCATTTCTTGGAATACAATCACAAGTTTCCGAATTCAAACGATACGGAAATTTTGCAATATGCCAGCAAGGGTTGGAAATCCTCATGAATAAGCATTGCGATAAGTTTATTACAAAAGCTGTTTCTCAAAAGCTTGGAACATTAATCCAAACCAGAAAATTGTACACACCTCAGCAACTTTTGGAGCCTTATGAAGTTCAGATCAGGCCTTCTATGAGGTATTGCATACCCTGAAGCTGCTGGAATACATACATAAAAGAGTCATTCGCCTGATTGGAGACACGAACATCACTGGCAACCTTGATAGTCTGGAACGGCAAAGGAAGGTTGGAGATTTGTCTCTTCTTCATCGACACATTGACAGGACATGTTCAAGTGACTTGGCACATTTGATTACACCAAGAGCAGCACATATCAGAAATACGCGATGAACTGTGGCTGCTTATCGTTCCGATGTTAAACTCAGTACACCCCAAACTTTACTGCTTAAGAAGTCTCTCAGTTGGAGAACTACGATTATGAGGAATAAACTTCCTGAGGATTTTTTTTCTAATGAATTTGATCTCCAGCAATTCAAATACAAAGTAAATCGCTACTTTCGGAAAGGTACCGTTCCTAGAACGCCTTAAGGATTTTTCTGTAGTACTTGTGTTCTGTCCTCAAAAAAATTTAACCTACTCGCCGGTTTTCAGATTAGCGTACTCACATTGTCACAGGTAAACCAAATTCAGCTACTCAGTGGTGAATAGATATACAAGCGTTATTATTGTTGATTTTTTCAGTTTACTGTATTCGTTTGAAAATATTCTTATATGACGAAACTGCAGTAACGTTAGTTACAAATACAAGTGGTATAAAAACTTAGGAAATTTCATTTCTAATTTTTTAAAGCCGCTATTATGAAAAAAGGGATCTCGAATTTTGATTATCCCTGTATGGGAAACGCGTTACTCAGTTAAAATTTGATCATGTATCAGGTTTTGGTTGATTTTTTAATGTCGTTCGATCTAATAGGAGATATTCAGTGACGAATGAATCCGTTTCATGACATAAACCATCATAACTTCAGAACTACTTGGTATTAATCCTGATAACCGTGAATTTTTGAGAAGACATTTATTCTGAAAATGAGGTTCATACATCATGAATTTATCTCCAAAGAATCTTGAGTTTATCCGAAGATGTGTGAACGAACTTCAGAAGAAGCTAACTCCAAAAATCGTCGGCCTTGAAATCCGAATGGAAATAGTGATACTGAAAACCTCGTCCGGGAAAGCCTCAACCATTTTGTCAAAACTTTCATTACTCTCTACAATTTTATTCGAAACTTTTTTTGTGTTTCAAATAAGAAAGCCGTTATAATTCACCTACACATCGCTGGTACATCCTATATATTCAACTGTAAAATATATAGGAAAAACAATATTAAAAAAAAATGATGTAACGAACTTCCGCTGATACCAATTTTCTATCTATGTGAGTGTTCATGATGATTAAATAAATAAATAAATAACACTTTATATTTTTCTCTTCTGAAACAAAAGTATTCACTTTTTGCTTTTAAAAATTTCTCATTTCTTCAAACTGCATATTTAATTTCACCAAAAATTTCAATCTGTTCAGTGATTGTGTTCAATTTGTAATACTTTTCTGAACTAAAGCAATGGTACTGCATAGCGCTTTGAGGAAAATGAAATAAATTATCTGAAAACAGATATTCGTCTAGTATAAAATACTTCAATCTGTGGAAAATTCACAATAAAAACATTTAAGTATCAAACAATAAAAAAACATCTTCATGTGGTCACAAAATATAAGAAATTGCCGAAACCTCACGTTTGAATAGCTGTCTCTCTTCGATGTAAACAGCGCAATCTACCATTGCACACATGAGCTCTCGTTGATTGAATGCAAATGGTTACTGTTTTATTTTCATTTATCACTAATAGAAAAAAAATGCTATATAAAAAACTATATATTTTATCGCGTATTTCATTGATGAAGCATGTGTATTATTTCGTTGACTCAACTATAAATATGTATTTCAGTATGACTTTTTTCTACTGTCGAAGAGTTTCTTCTCAAGTCATTGAATAACTTTGTTGACTATGATTCTACAAAATCTACAAAAAAATGTTTGGAATGAACAATAGTACAGTATCTTTCTTGATAAAAAAAGACATCAAACATTTTGAATTGTATTTCATTCATGAAAAAACGATATTTTGGAACAAAATTATATACTGAACATTAAAGGTACAAGACATGCACTTACCTGAATTGTGGTGGGGTATCGTAAATTTAAAACTCCATAAGAAGAAAAAGTCATCGGATTTAAGCAATTGGTCATCAACAGTAGAAGAACGCCTTTATTTTTTTTATTCCATGTATACCAGGGGCATTCATAGAGATTATATATAATTTTTTCAGACTGAAAATAAGTACTACTATTATAAATATACATTTTCAAATGAAAATGCTTTTATAAAGAACGTAGAAGAAATCCGTTGAGGTAATTGTACCATAACTACTGAGTTCAACTGTATACAAGATGCCAACTATATTACAAGCATTCCTGAAATCTTGGAATATTCAATAGATTTGCAGTTGATATGAAGTAATCTTATAAATCGTTACCATTAATCAATAATTCGGACCGGCAGCCCAGGCGCACTCGAGAGGGAGAATACTAATCCCTTCTGTGACAGCTGTCTGTCTACAGAGCTGACCACCCGGACTCGGTTCCTGTTAGTCGAGAAAGAGGTCCCTATAATTAATCCACTCGTGGGGGTTAGAGGCAAAGCATCCCAGAGTGACAATCCTGGGATGCTTTGAGTGAACTCATGAGTTAATAGGCATCTTTATGCATTGCTTCGAGTGTAGTAAGCCGGCGCCAAGAGGGTACATAGCGAAAATGCTGTGGTGTAGAACACATTCGGAGCATGTCACCTTCTCCTCCCGAAACTATGGGGATTGTGTATCCAATCTTTGACGACAGGGCTATATGAATCCTTTCAACATGATAAAGAAGTGGTGGAAGTAACAGTTCAAACACACGTTGGTACACCATAGAGGAGTCTCGCATCATACCATCAATGGAGATAATCAGAATACGCAGGGCGCTCCAGCTCAAGCCTTGGCTTGGTTTAATGCAGCGGTTCATACTGCTCTAACATTAGTGGCTGAACTCTGGCAAATTAACATCGCCATGTACAGCGGCATCAAATCTTTTCCGAATCAGAAGGACGAAATTACGGTCTTGTGGTTCAACAGATTGAACGGCGGGTACAAATAAATTGAGGCTAAGATCACATTGGCGAGACAACACGCTTCTCGTTTCCAATTTGAGATGGATTACAGGGCGGCCAACATGCCTTCCACGTCCGCAGTAAAGCGAACAGCCGTCGAACTACGACGTATCCATTACACTCAGAGTCAAGGCCTGCTGCTGACCACCAAACAGCACTGCCAAGCTAGAATAGGAATGCTGGTGGCTGCTGAGAAATCACTAGTGAGAAGTATCGCGGAAAACCTCAGGTTCTAC
Source organism: Leptinotarsa defecta (assembly GCA_015342085.1). Lineage (NCBI taxonomy): Eukaryota > Metazoa > Arthropoda > Insecta > Coleoptera > Chrysomelidae > Leptinotarsa > Leptinotarsa defecta. The sequence goes on along the minus strand of WOGO01001310.1, from coordinate 8,386 downwards.
AAGAAACCGTCTTGCTCTTTTCAAGACCATGCGTTCTATATTACATCATAATATATACCGAAGGGGTTTATTTTCAGCAGATATTATTTTTGGAAAAGAAACATTTTTGGCTTTCTATTCCTCCATATTATTACAGAAAATTTGTGAATCAAGTGAAAGGAAGGAAGTAATCAATTTCAAAAAGCAACACTTTATGATCTACACATCTTTATATAAAATTGAGGTTTGTAATTGATTACTTCCTTTCTTTCTTTGGAAGATTTCCATATTTTTGTACCAAAATGGAGAAGTTGAAATTCAGAACTTTCCAAATATAGCTAGCGATGTTCTGAATTTCATCGCTAGCGAAGTTCATAGATTCAAAAATTCATAGATTCAAAAATTCTTTCATTGTGTCAAAACCCACTATGAATACGAATTTTTCTGAACTCGAAGTAATTTCATAATTAGAAGTATCATGTTTTTCGTCCCGAGATTGCTAAGAGATAGTTTCACAAAAAACTGGCATTTTGTGTGATCAAAGGATTTCTTTTCGAGGGGAAAGAAATACATAACTTCGAAACCATTTTTCATGGTCTCCAATTTTGCATATTCATCACTTTTTTTTTGTATAGTTGATGCGGATTCATCTTCAGTTTGGGTTTCATCAGGATAATCTATTTTCCTTTGCGGAGCAGTAGATTTCTAGCCACACGTAATGGGTTTGAATGCTGCTAAATCGGTTGCGAAATATGGTTGGATTCGAATGAAAACATACTGAAATGATATCAGTTTCTTCTCAAAGTTCACTGAGTTAACTTGTACAGATAGTGCAATATTAAACCCTCAATTTTTTTTTCTGGTGAAGCAACCATCAGTTGTTTTGTACAACTGGCAACCGAATATGTGAACATGGCTATGATATTCGTTTCGGTAGAATCATGCATACGAAATTTCAGCATCAAAAAATATAGCGGTACAGAGAAACAGTAATGAAAAGTAATTTTCATATGTAAACGTGCCCGTTTTTTCTCCACGGGGGAGAGCTTCAATTTGAATATTTAAAAACTTTCCTTATTGCACATCTAAGACCTAAGAACCAATATACCAAATTTTAGCTTATTAGAACTTACCAGTACGGAGAAACAAAGATGAATGAGTGAGTGTTAAGTGATAGACTTTTGCATTCATAAATATAGATTTATCAACCTTAAGTTTTCTACACTGATTGGCCACCTCGGCTATTAACTACTTATCTGCGATAGACGTTGGATCTTGATAGTTGGGTACTGCATAAAAAATTAATATTTTTATGATTGAAATTGTTTGTTTATACATACCAGAACCATTTCATACACACTGAAACTGATTAATTGAATACATGCAAATGAAAGTTATAAATATAACGCAGACTACATATAACGAGTCTTAGAGATATGAACGCCATAATTATATGGTGCTGCACCTAACAGGGGAAAAAGGAATGGATAAAGAATAGTAGTATGAACTAATGAATAATTATTGTGTAGTTGCCAATCACGGTCTGGTTCACCCTAAAGAACAGTTTAGCTTCTGAATAGCTCAAACTCACCTCACTCGATAAAGTTTCGCCACCATAGAACCAAATGGATGCATTCAATCCATAAATTATCATAATATAGTATAACCTTGGTTGTATTAGACTTTCTGTCGATCTGATTTCCTGAAACTGACAAGTGAAAATAAAACTTTTCTCCAAATTCAGAACTGATCATGAAGTGACATATAGACCAAAACTAGTGTATGGTATAGATTCAGCTCCGGTGATCTGAAAACCATCCTAACTAGATAGATCCACCTAGATGAAAGATTACAGTATTTACAGTGAATTGAAATTGAAATGTAGTTGGTGCATAGTACTCTCCATTTGATATGATTTTCAGTAAGATGAAACAATGATAATGCAGGTGTGTGAATAGTTTTTAATTTTTGTTTTTCGAACATGAACTGCACAAATCCTATGTTTTTTCGTATGGCGCTTTATTTCAGTCATTTTCAGGTTCGAAGCTGAAACTTTTGGAACACCCAACTCGAAGTAGGTGTGACGTGTGTGAGAGTTATACACTGCAATATGTATTTCTATATGAGGAAGAAGGTGATGACGTCATTGTGGAGTACAGAAAAATCGAAGATGGTGACATACCGAAAGGACACTAAGCTGTAACTTCGTTAATAATAGTCGGACCGTCACGTACAACATAGTCAAATGCAAGGAAAAGGAATGTAGAGTTGATCAACAAAGAAAAAACAAAGATTGCAGACAGAAGGGCACTAAGCCATATGTTCGTTAATAATAGTCAGATCGTCACGTACAGCACGTCAAATGGAAGGAAAAATAATGAAGAATTCATCAACAAAATAAAAACAAACATTGCGGCCAGAAGGGCACTAGGCCACATCTTCTTTGATAATAGTCGGATCATCACGTACATCGCGTCAAATGAAAGGGGAAGAAATGTAAAATTCATCGACAAAAAAAACAGAATCGGCGCAACATGTCAGAAGCGCACTAAGCCGCATCTTTGTTATTGATATTTGGATCTCGAATTCAGCACATCAAATGGAAGGAGAAATAATGAATTTATCGACAAAAAAAACGACGATGATGTCAAGAGAGCCTGAGTTGTCAAGAGTTGCTGAGTTGTAGCTTCGCTAATAGTCGCATCGTCACGTACAGCACAACAAATGAAAAAGAAAGGAATGCAGATTTCATCGACAGAAAAAAACAAGTTTGACGAAACAAATCAGGAGGGCACTAAGTCGTATGTTCGTTAATAAAAGTTGAATCTCAACGTGGAGCACATCAAATGATAGAGAAACGAATGCAGAGCCAATCGACAAAGAAACGGAAATGGTGCCAAAAGGGCGCTGATCCGCATCTTCATTAATATTAGTCGCTTCGTCACGCACAGCATGTCAACTGAAAGGAAAGTTGAAGCATGATCCATCGACAAGGGAGAAACAAAAAGGCAACCAGAAGGGCACTAAGCAGTATCTTCAATATTCGTATCGCTACGAATGAATACACGAAAGGGTCCTCGATTTGGGTCCTGGACTTGGTCATTAAATTGGTTTTGGAATAGATCCTCGAGTTGGTCTAGATGATTTGGAGATGTGAAGAACATCAAATGAGGTGAAAGGAAAGGGGAAACTGAATTTATTGACAAAGAGAAAACATACATTGCGGTGGTTGCCAACACAGCACAGGTATTATCGATGAACTCAGAGAATTAAACATTATTCAGTAATGACTCAATATGAAATGTATTTTATTCGATAATATAATGCTATAAAGCATTCATTTCTGTCGAGAAAACTCGTATAGAAATTTCTAATGTGTCACAAAAAAATTTGGCAAAATTCCTATGAAATATGCTCTGAATGTTTATCGAAAATAGAGCGCGATGAAGCGTACAATTCTGTCGCGAAAACTCTTATGGAAATTTCTAATGTATCACAAGAATATTGGGCAGAATTCTTATGAAATATGCTTTGAATATATATCGAAAATAGAGCGCGATGAAGCGTTCATTTCTGTCGCGAAAACTCGCAAAAAATTCTCAAAACATATAAGGCGTTGGAACGGTAATTATAGACACTTCAACCGCAGCGAAAAACAACGCATTTTTTCAAGCCCCATTCTTTCCAAAAATCCATATGATTCGTATTGTAATATGTCACGAAAAAATGGTACGGAATTTAAATGAAAACTCTTTGAATATTCATCGGAAATAAAGCGAGATGAATCATTTATTTCCGTCGTAAAAACTCACATTAAAATTTCACAAAAAAAATAAAGCTTTAGGACGATCACTTTGGACATTCCAACTGCAGCGAAAAACTTTTCATTACAAAAACCCATATGATTTGTATTGTGATGTGTCACGATGAAATGGTGCAAAATTTCCACGAAAAACACTTTGAATATAGATCAAAAATAAAGCGCAATGAAGCATTCATTTCTGTCGCAAAAACTCGCATTGAAACGCGCGTTAAAACGATCATTTTGGACACTCCAAACGCAGCAAAAACGTACATTTTTCAAAATCATTTTTTTCCCAGAAACTCATATGATTTGCACTGTAACGTATCACGAACTCATTACGTGTCACTCCGGAGAAATAACGGTCAACAGATGTTGAAAATTTTTATTTAGTCAAATAATTGAAATTTAATTAATTAAAAAACCTTTTTTGTGGCCAACAAAGAATTGTCACTTGTAATATTGGAAAAAATAGGAAATTAGTCTACTTTGGTTCAATCATAATTATTTGTAACAGCGCTACCACGTAAAAAAGCGATATTTCAGCTTTCGAATAGATATATAATGCTTGTATTGCACATAGTCTTCGAAAGTTATTTCATTTTTAACAACAGACAACTTGACTCCACTGGACTTTTTAACGACCCCATTGTCATTAAGAATATTAGGAGTTATTAGCAACTATTTGTTGTAATATTTTTTTGTCTTCTCTATTTTTGTTATGATAGTAAATAAGCGTGTTCATAATTATTTTCTTATACTCACTGTATAATTTTTGGGAGGGGTGGAAGATAGCCTTTGGCTAACCCTTTTCCTTTTATGTATAAATGTATTTTTATGCATAATATACGATGTTATTATTATTATCATTTGTTAAAACTTTGATCACATATGATTTCGATCTGCGACCGCCAAAATCAGTCATTGGTACTTCATTATTCTCATCCTTTATCATTCCGATTACTTTCTTATTCACTTGTGGAATATTATGTCTGTTGTTTTCGGGATAATCGAAAGTATCGAAGTATTCTTGACAATCCTGTGAAATGAAACCACATGGGTTCTGATCTTGAATGTCATAAATGAAACTGTCCGTATTTGTATGGAGGACTGAATAGCTATTGCAATGAGAGTGCATATATTTATGATGAAACCCATATATTATCATTTTCGCCTAGTCTTATATACTCATTTCAACATAAATTGCCTTATTCAACTACAACTGTAGCTCATTCAGCTACATCGCTACAAGATTTTCATTCAGCTACATCGCTACAAGATTTTCATTAAAAATCGTGCAATTTTTGCACTCGGGCCTCAAAATATATGCCTCAGCTCCATATCTCCCGTACCAGTCTCTCACTAGTTTCATCTTCACTCTCACTCTTTTTCTAATACCGTTTCACCATCGTTTTACCTTCAAAAAAGTAATTTATGAGAACCAAATTTATATTTCCATAAAATAAACCGACCAAAGCCTGCATTTTTCATTAGCTTGAACAGGTTCTTCTCGAATTCATTTTTCGCTGCCTTCCGTAAATAAGTATTCAAATCTATATATGGTGTTAACCATGGATACTGCTCGAATTCCAAAACACGATACACTTTTGTGATGATCAATCCATGGTACAATGCTTGCTTCAGAGCTCTATAATGAATGCTCTATTTCTCCTTAGAATAGACAGTAGCCATCAATTTTGTCGTTACTTCTTGGGATTTATATGTTCCGGGCAGAAAGGTAGATTCTAGTGAAAATCTTGTAAATGCTGAGGATTTTCCAAATTTACCTCCAGGCAATATCCCATATGGGTATTATCCGAAATCGTTGTCACATCTATATCAATATCTGCCCATTCAAAACCTTTATATGGTAGATGTTGACTCATATCCTAACTATATTGATTATTGACATCAAATTACATCAAATAGGATATAGGCTTCGCAGAATTGTAGGTGAGCATGTACCTACTATCAGCATGAGATCTCTTTTCACTACACACTCGACTCAATCCTTCTTGAATTCTACGTTCAGAAAATAAAAAAATATCTTGATCTGTCGGTAGTTTCAGTTCTTGCTTTGTATACTTCACCATTGCGTCACATGTGAAACCTAGTAAAGTGAAAACGCATGTAGAATTAAGTTCATATATTTCCATACACCTTGTGCGAAATTGTTCAAACACTTCGCTGAGGACAAGAATATCAATTTTCTTATAGGAGTCTGCGTAGTCTCCTATGTTGGTACAATTGAAATTATTCCACACCTCCTGAGCTCTACGGTACAAAAGACGAGGACATGGTTTTTCATCACTTCATTATAGAAATCATCCATAATAGGCAGTTGAGTTTTTGTAAATTTATTGAAAGAATCAAAATATTAATATGGCATCACACTTTTTTTGAGAAAGTTGAACCATTCTTCATTCAGATCTGCGAATTGTGATTGGCCTTCCCACCTTGTAGCATATCTGTTATGATGATGTAAGCATCGTAGATGTTTGAGTATGGAAAACGATTGGAATGACATGACTATGCTTAAAGTTGGTGTCACAGCCTTCATGGGCAGGACCGCGATAGTTATTTCCGGGGACTTTTCGCGTAATTTCTTGTCTTCGGAATGAAGGACTCTTGCCTCATTATGAAGGTAGTGTCACTTACAGAGGCTGTTAATGACCATAACACACCATGGTCAAATGATTCACCGAATGTTCAGTCCGTATCCCCGGACAAAGACAACCAGTCACAGGTTGCTTGCCTTCGGGTCAGATGAAACCCGAAGCAGTAGGAGGTAGGGAATCTCATCTTCTCCTCAGAGCTTTCCATAAAGGAGTCTCTGCACGCTAGCTTGTCACGTCTGGTGGAAAGTTCTTCTTCTGGAAAATGGTTATCCTTGTCCTCCTAGCGTTGACAAATTTTGCATTCGTATGTCAAGCATGATCTTCTTGAGAGGCTATCTGCTTTTCCGTTACTCTTCCCTTTCGAAACACCTTCTGGAGTTTTGAAATTGAATAGCCACCGAAGTACTGAGTGGTCTGACCTGAACAGAAATTTACGGCCATATAAAAAGAAGTGATAGTGATCCACCTCTGTGACCAATGCAAGGAGTTTTTTCCAGTGGCGCAGTAATTTTTTCAGATGTACCCATGCACTTACTAAAGTAGCTAATGATGACTTCTTCTTGTACCTGAGGAAATACTGCTTATATTCCAAGTTGGGATGAATCCATGTTGAGTATTAATAAGCCCTCTACGTCCTTCACGAAACGCCGGTAATAGCTATAGAATCCAAGGAAAATTCTTTATAGACTGTCAATCTATTTCTGGTGTCTATTTTCGAAACGAGTACTACAACTAAGCTGTTACTGTTGCGTCCTATCATGCAAATTGAACACCTGGGGCTTGAGATGCAGCAGCCAATGTTACCCCTGAAATCAGTTTTTCGAACCCCGCCGATCTAGTTCGAGTGATCACAAACGCCTGTCTCTTCTTTCGTCGAATGTTGAATGTGATCGTCAGCATGTATGCTGCCTTCTTGCCTTGGATGTAGTCCCATTCATCAAATATTCCTTGGGGAGTTCATCTAGACCTATCATTAGTCAATTTGTTCATTCGTTTTTCTTCTCGTTGATGGTCCCCACAAGACACTGACACCAAATGTTACGTTTTTCCCCGTGGGCGAACATCGAACAACCGCAAAACGTCAACTGGGCTGGGCTGGGCATGGTCTAGACAACTTTACAATTGATTCATGGCTACCAGCGGAGGCCAGTGTTATTTTGTGCAGGACATGATTTACAACAATATAGGAATTTTTTTGCAAAGTCATGAATACTGACTAATTGATCTTCTTCGGTCGTATAGATGGCCGCTTGAAATTTCGAATTTTTAATTTGAAATAGTTGTACTTAAATTTTTCAGAAAGATGAATAC
>WOGO01001309.1:0-18593 GCA_015342085.1 Leptinotarsa defecta | reverse complement strand
GCTCTAACCAACCACAAACGTGCATTGTTTGGCCTTGGGACTTATCGAAAGTCATTGCAAATGCCAATCTAATAGGAAAATGTACACGTTTAAAATGACTTTGCACATCTGTATTAGTATAGAAATTCGGAGTTTTAATATATTTTCACCTCGAAACTTGCCATCCAAAATGCTGGCTTCGTCAATGTTTCTCATTGATTTTTTAACGACTAATCGTGTGCCGTTGCACAGCGGAGGTGGATTCAAATTACACGTGACATTGAAAAAGACAAAACTTTTGGAACAACTTAATAATTGCAAAGCTATTGAGGCTGATACGATATTGATACCTATCAAATTAAATACTTCGGATCGTTGGAACCTGTTTTTCCATCAACCAGCTGTCGCCCCCGCCCCTACGAGCGACACCCCTCAAAAGTCGAAACTTGTGGGAGCTAAGGATTAAAGTAGCCTTATTTTCAACGTGCGATTCTTTGCACGGCACCTCGAGCATTTTATACACATTATAATTGCCTTTTACACTATATAAGGAAGATTTTATTGGAATGGTGTATACTTTGAGGGCTGATCCAGAAAACTAATTTTGGTTGTTGGGCATTCGTCTGTTCTGGTGATTTATGATATTTTTTTGTCGAGTAGCGATGCAACTGATTACAAAAAATGACGCATTGAGAAGTGTCGTCAAAACAAAACCAGTAAAAAAAAATAAAAAAGGATCTTTATTTTTGTAGTCTATTTTATCGCCTGCTCAAAATATGTTGAAAATGAATTGAGTGTATAGCATTGAAAATTATAGACCTGAAATATTTTGCTTTTGTGAACTGTCTAGTGAAAATCTCATAATGAAGTGTTTTTTTAATACGTTAGTTATGGATCTTCATCAAGTATCGGCCAATTCTATCACATACATTTATTTAAAATATTTCTTTTTCAATCCTTCAGTGCTACAATTTCAGCCTATCCTAATCACCAAATGATTTGTTGAATAGGTATTTTTCAATTTTATAAATTCATCTTATTATTTTACTTCTACATATCTGTATATTTTTTTGATAATCGAGCCATTTCATTTCAGGAAGATTACTCTACTATTTTTGTAGACATGCTGATGAACAACCTGAATTCTAAACATAATTTGAATCTGTCTGAGAAGTAGCATGTAGACCCAAATGAGAAGTGCTCAAATTTCGAGATCCTCTTGTTTTAGAATATGAATTAACATCAGCAGGAGTTCTGGTACTACAGCCAGACAAGCAACGTTACAGGCCGGATCTAGGAAACTTCAAAAATCATACTATATCAAGCATCAAAAGTTATACTAAACCAAGCGTCAAAAACGTGTCTACACGTCTTAAAAAGCATCAAACCCTCAAAACGCCGTATTGAAGTTTTTAGACGCTTATCAACTTCTTTAGGGGCGCCACGGACCTATTGTCATCCGATAAATGGCCCCGACGGTAGTTGACAAACCTGTAAAATGTCAAAACTACGTTTTGAGGATTTGTAGCTACTTTTAAACGTCTTTTAGATACTTTTTGATGCTTTGTAGACGTTTTCGACGCTTTTTAGACGTGTTTTTGACGCTTTGTAGACAATTTTTGACGCTTTATATACATTTTTGACGGTTCCTAGTCCCGGCCTGTTACGTCACTTGTCTGACTATAGTACCTGAAAAACCATTCAATGCCTTTTGAATCATAAATGCAGAAGGAACATTGTCTCCAGGCGAATAATTGAAGTTATTGTTTTGAGATGTAATCTAGTAATCCATAGAAGAATGAATATTATCAAGGTTACCGGATTGATAATCACTGATAATATTGTTTACTCCATTTATAATTGATAATCTCAAAATCTTCATGATCTGTTAAGAGAACAGTGGAATGCATATTTTAATCGTGAACCTGATCGGTAAGTTTGATCCTTCAAAATAACCGATCTTGATATCTTCTGAAGATTCGGGGGCCCCTCAGGAACAACAAAACACGTTATTTTTTTTGTGAAATTCGAGTTTGTTTTCGAAACTAACACAATTTTATAAAATGCTTTTACTACATACATTATTTTGCGGAATACACAAGAGTAATATTTTGTAAAAGTGCATATGTAACGTATAAGAGTTGCTGTAAGCACTTTCTCTTATGGGGTAGGTACGTCCTGTTGGAAACGAAAAGTTTGTTTCTTACAGAGAAAGTTGGTAATTTTTTTTCATGGTGTTAAAATTCTCGCGCACCGCGGATTATTGTTCATTCATTTATCCGGCAGGTGCCTGCATTTTTTCAGTTCTTAATTTTGATTATTTGATGAGTTGAAATAATATTTTTCATTGAAGGTCCAAAGTTGGCGTGTCCTTTTTAATGCAATGAAAATGTTTTGAATATCATTTGCTTGCTGGTTGGAATGCTTTATTTTGTTAACTGAAATAAAACTTTTTTCTAATATGTATCAGTATTTCAGTTATTTGCGTAATTTTGATAATAAATAAATAGGTATTTAAAAAGTACCTACGTGCTAATTGTTATCACATGTTTGTCACCTGATAGTGTATGAATAAACCTTGAAAATGGAGCACCTATATTAAAGGTCAAGATAGATTCTTCCATAATGATTATACGTATAAGGGGATAGGTATATTTGCATTTGTCAAAACAAATCATTGTCATTTTTACCATCAAAATTGTTCATAAACGTTTATCATAGTTTTTTCTTACAAGACTTTTGAATCCTACGAGAAAATTTCCCGACGGGTGTTTCACCAACCAAATCGGTGTCATCAGGAGATGACCAAACTAATTTCCAAACTTCAACTTATCCTGATAAGGCGAGCTGTCGCATTCACATCCACAAAATTCGTTAAGGAAACCATCACCTAATTCTGACTCCAATGGATACTGGTGGTAAAATAAAATATTTTGCTTTAATGTCATTGCAAAGGGTAGAGAAATATTAAGTTGTACTTCTAGGGTAATGTGCAAACTACCGCAATATCAATACAAAACGACTTTTTATTTTCGAAAACAATCATCTTTAATAAACAGTATTAACTATAATATTATAATTCGCTAGAATTTTGGCGGAGTTTGCCTGTTCGTGAGTCAAATTACTTTATACATAATATTTCATCGTTCAAATGAGGGTTATTTTAAGTGGTCATTAAATATTATCGAAACCAAATAGAAATGATATGAAATTATATTGGATCTCAAGTGATAGTGTTTAATGTTTTCAACCTAAGAAAGGATTCCAACTTTTGAGCTGATATGGTTATGAAATAGTACTGACAAAATGTATTGTTTTATGACCATGCCGAATTTTTATATACTGTCAAACATGTCTTGATCGACAAAATCCTCTCGAAATGATTTATCCCCAAAAAATAAATAACAATTTGAATAGTGTTTTGGCTGGTTTCCGGGTTTTGCCGTGGTCTTCTTTGGTTATAATCTAGAACGTTTCAACTGCAACTGCGTCAGTTATTTTCAGTGGCTTGATCGAAGTACTCATCTTCTTTACGTGTCAACTGAAACTGAAAATTTAAATGTTACTCAAATACAGGTATGCTTATTCCTTATTTTCTTGGTACTTTTTACCCTTTTGACTAAATATTTATCTTTGTTTACTAATAACAAGGATGGAATAATGTAAGAACTCACCTCTTCTTCATTTCAAGGTCAAGTGAAATCCATTTGCAACATAATTCTGCTATAGTTTACACAAAGCTCCTATAGTAAGAATAATATTAAGAGAGAATATTTTTAAGTTAGGTTAGGAGTTTCGCGCCCTTTTTCTCTGTCTCTCTTCCTCTGTGTCTTCTTCTATTCTCACATGGCGCACGCTCATTTTCATTTTGACTTAAACTTTCAGCTATTAGTTCTACCATTTGTCACCAAAGTCATACGTCAATATAAAATTGTCAAAAAATTTGAAAATTCATTTGAAGCGAAATTGGTTTCTGTATTTGGACATCGATAAAACACCTAGAATGTCTTATATGTTGTCGCATTTACATAATGGATGGCAGGTAGACCAGGCCATATTATCTGAAGAGGATAGAGTTGTGGTATGTTTTTTGTGAAACCTTTTTACTATTTTTGGAATTGTAATACTGTCAACGACATTCCAGACATTTTTTTGGTATACCTAATTTTTGAATTCCACGCAATACTCTTTCTCCGGACCCCCTTTTCATAAATAGCGAATTGTTAATTTCTAATTATAACCAAGGTATCGTTTTGGATTCGCGTTTATTTTGTCAAAAGTTTTCGACACGAAAAAGAAGTTAACCCAACTTTTTGTATATGTTGATAGATGGAGCAAGAATCGATGTTTGTAGAATTGGTTGCGTCCAGGCCGAATAAGCGGAATAAAGCACTGCACTGCACTGCACTGAATGTAGCTAAAAGCAGAACTGTAATCGGTTTGATTGAATCCAGCTGCTGGATTCACCAATTTGTTGTTTTTTAACATTTCCAGTTATGAAACAACCAATCGTTTGTAATTCTCGTCCTCCCACCTCCCAGTAAACGCACATACTACTGATGATGTCTGTCGTAGTAGCAGAGGAAATGTGTAAAATATTGTTGAAAAAAAAAGTTCATCACATGTATAACAACTGTTGACTATGACTTCAATTGAATTTTAATATTTTTAGGTCATCCGATTTGGACACGACTGGGATCCATCTTGCATGAAAATGGATGAGGTACTCTATAATATTGCCGAGAAAGTGAAAAATTTTGCCATAGTGTATCTGGTTGATATCAGCGAAGTTCCTGATTTTAATAAAATGTCAGTAAGACAATATTGATGAGTCATATCGAAACCTGTAAAACCCACAAAATGTTTGGTTACAAAGATATTTCTCTCAACACTTTTTTGCTAATTATATTTGGGCACTTGCTTTTTCAGGTACGAATTGTATGATCCATGCACAGTTATGTTTTTCTTCAGAAATAAACATGTCATGATCGATTTGGGCACTGGAAACAATAATAAAATTAACTGGCCCTTGGAAGACAAACAAGAAATGATAGATATTCTAGAAACGGTCTACAGGGGAGCAAGAAAAGGTCGAGGTTTGGTAGTTTCCCCAAAAGATTATTCGACGAAATATAGATACTAGTTGTTATTTATTTATTTATAATGTGTTTGGCTGTGTAGAACGTTCGCCGAACAGATGGAGTGATCACGTAAACATTTTGCGTCTACAAAATTAACAGATTTACACCATACCATCAAAACTAGTAATTTTTATGGAAATAAAATTATAATACATGAGTAGATCTGAAAAGAATATTTTTTTTTGTTTAAAAATGATCAAGGGCTAAAATACGTCGACTATAATAATAGTGTGCAAATCAGGCTCTTTTAAAACTCCATCTGTTCCGTGAATTATAGATTATAGTCGAAGTAGTATGTAACAGTAGTATATGTAAATCTGACTGAACTTTTTGTGATTATTTTTTTACATGTGTATGATAGGATAACTGTTGAAACTTAAGAAATGACTTTTTTTTTGTAAACAAAATAATTTGAACAATATACTCTTCTGGTTTGATTTCTTGAATGGCATGTTCTAAGCAAGTTTATCTCGTGGATTTCTACCGATATCCAGTGTAAAGGCATTTTATTGGGGCAATCATAAATTATATTGATGCAGAAACAAAATGAATTTGAAAGCTTTTTGAACATGGGTGGATTTACTCACATCTATTGAAAGGACTACATTCGTCAAAACTTCCGAAAATCGTTAAAGTATATGAAATGTCCCATCCTTTTCATTTCCTGTATAAACGAATTCAGAAAATATAATGGAAAAACCCAACACCATTTATGAAAATGTTGAGCAGCACTGATGCTGTCCAAATGGACCTACGGAAAGACATAAGGGCTCAAACCGAATTGATGTTTTGGCTGTACACAATAGTTTTGGAAGCTACAATAACAGATGCATCTTTGGTTTGATGAATCAAACTATTTTACCAATCTCTACATAGGGCAAAGACTTGTTTGTTTGGGAATAATAGTAACATCAACAACCACACCAACAGCTTGGACACATTGATTCTACCCCTTTGACATCTTATAATAAAAGGAGAGACAAGCTAATACAGGTTAGAAAATTCACCAAGGTACAAAGGGAAATCGGACAAGGAACGAACATCAAACATGTCCACCTGACATCGAAGTACACTTTAGACAGAAACTTCACACAATTGAAGTAACAACCAAGAACATGCTTGACAGAAACAACTGGTATACAGACTGTTGAAAATCGAATGTGAGAGTGTATATACTGTAGACACAGTATGACACGCCAGAAGAAGCTATTCTATAGCGAAACATATGTTGCGTTTTTGTGAAACTGTTTAGTGGAAATCTCGCGAAGTGTTTCTTGATTACGTTATGGATTTTCAAGTATCGACCAGTTCCACGACATATGAAAACAACTATTTGTGTAGTGCCAAGGACCTCAAACCATAGCAATTTAACATTAAGGAATCAATTGGTCTCAAATTTCAAGAAACTGCCGAATTTGAAGATTGATCAAGTTTGTGAAGCCATCTCTCTTCGATGTATCATGTACAAAAAATCATTCAAATAAGAGCTTTTGCTGATTGAGCGCAAAAGATAATTGTTTTGTCTTCATTTTTCACTTGTAAAAAAAAAGGATGTGTTTTATCGCATCAGGTATTGATGACTCATGGGTAAAATTTATAGATTCAAGAATACTATGAACGGATCGACGCACGAACGTGATGTGAGTGGTACTCTAAAGTAAATTGAGGAATTATTAATTTATAACAATTCTTCCAGCTTTAACAGGCGATGAAGGGGCTTTTTGTTTTCTATAATGATACACACTTGCTCATATAAATATTTATTTCTCATCAACTACTACTACCACCTTCCAAAATATTGGAATTAGAGCTTTCCTCATTTCCGTCAGATACTAGCTGGACCAACTCTCTAGATTCAAATGTCTGTCTCACTGAAAAAAAGAAGGAAAAAGTCGTCAGACACTTTCTTCAAAGAAACGTTTCCTGAAACTTTGACAGAATCCAAGGAGACAATAATTTCTTTATAAAAAGCTTTTTTGTTTTCTATTTATCTAGGTGGGAAACCTCTGAAGTAAGAAAATATCGCCAATAAATTATAAAAATAAAGAGTGAAGATCATTTACAAGAATTATCTTAGATACAATCTGGAGGAGAAAAAAATGCATTTGAAACAATTACTTTCTACAGTGTGACACATTTTTAATGGAAACACCCCCCTAAAATTTGAAGTTGTAAACCGATTTTAATAATCTTTTTTTTCATCCGGCGGCACTTTATTGTTGAAATCATAAAAAAATATTCTCATGGCTATATCTGTTGATATAGGGTGTTTTTTGTGACTGTTAACTATGTGAGTTTTCGAATTTTTGAGTTGTCGTAACTTGGTTAATAATGAATATTTTTTTATGAAATTTTGGTCACACCTACTTAGAGGAACTCTGAATCCAGTGGCGTAGTGATTTTTTTCAATAAAAAAATCGCTAATAAAAAATCTCCATTTTCGACTAAGAAAAAATATCGTAGTATGCCCTGAAACTTTAATAAACATTTCAAATTTTGTCCCAAGGTAGACCTTTTAGTCCTTGACATTTAAAAAAAGTTATTAAAATCGATTTACAACTTCAAATTTTAGGAGGGTGTTTTCATTAAAAATGGGTCACACTGTATATGAACATGAAGAAATAGAAAGCTTACTGGGGTTTTTCCAAAAACTAATATCGTCCAAAGAGTATACCTTTTCCAATAAACGAATTTTCATTGGCTGGAATGAGAGAATGAGATAGTTTTTTACATGATTGTTTTAAAAGTCTTCGTGAATAGTTTTTATTGGTGTATTAATTTTTTTCTTTTCTTCAAAAGTTCCCTTCTTTGTATGAAGATGTAGAAGTAGAAAAACCAAAACATTCTTTTCCAATAAATGAAAAAATAACCTCACTCACCAACATCAACGTTCTGGAGATCAAAAACGGCGAAATTGTGCGACTTATTATCCCCTCCTAGAGTTATAACGAATGGGGAATCGGGGCAAAGTTCCAAACAGTGGATGTTACCCATTTTGAACTCCCTTTCGTGTACAAGCTTCGGCACGCTTCCTGAGGCGAAATCCCAAGTCTTGACCATTTCATCGGGGGAAGCGGTCACCAAAAGACCCGGACACTGACGACTGATCGCCAGACCAGTTACTTCTTTAGAATGAGCATTAACTGACCAAAGTTGACCTGAAATTGATTCGTCAATGACTTGTTCTCGACTAACTCAACTGTACTAGAGTGTTACCTTTTCTACAATCGAAGCTTTGGATAGAGCCGTTGCTGGTACCAGCTAGAAACACGTAAGGCTCCAAAGGATTCCACATAAGCCTTTCTGCTTCTCCATCTAATTGCCAAATTTGATGAGGTTCTGGAGTTCGGCAGTCAAAGACTCTTGCACTGCTATCGCAACCACCTATCACAAAAAATGTAGTTTTAGGAAGAGCCGCAATACAATGGATATGGAAACTTTTGAGTTGAAATAAATTATTCGATTATATTTTACCCTTAAATTCAAATCGCTTGAGACAAAATGTTCCTGACTGCCTCAAATATGTATCCAATAAACCATCATGTCTACAACTACCCTGAGTTAGATGTACGAGGTTGGTATGAAAAGTTTTGAACCTAACACAGATACAAGACAGTTTTTAATTTTTTTTTTGTTTTTTAAACATGACTCAACCTCTGAAGGAAGCACCAAACTCTTACGAAGGTTCGAAATAGATGAACAATTCAATCTAGCAGACCACTATTATAATCTTCATGCAGTCATTGTTCACTGTGTGTGTCACGAAGTGTTCTGTTGTAATGTTGAAGACAGTACAATCCTAAGAGGCAACATCACAATCCTACCACAAATGGGTAAAAAATGGATATGAATAGGTTTTCCTATTGAAAAGATGTCTTCAAAAGATGTGTCATCAAAGGATTACCAAGGTCTTACCTTCCAATGTGCGATTCCTAGCAAATACATGCAAATATGCAAATATGAAACAGCATCGGGAAACATATTAGTCAACAAAACCCAAAAGATATCAGTAAGATTCGACACTTACCTGCCAAAAGAGTTTGGGCTTCCATTCTGTGCCACTCGAGGCACTGCACCTTGTCCCCAAAAACGTTAATAGTTGTACTGGGCACTTTCTGTTCCATGTCCCACAGGATTATGCTTTTGTCTACTGATCCACTTGCCATGACATGATCGTAGGTATGATTCCAGGCCAAAGAAAGGACAGCATCAGTGTGACCTATAAAAACAACAATCACAACCCATTCAGTCGTAGATAGATATAGATTTATTTTCTCTTTAATGCCAATTTCACATGGATCAGGTAGATGTAAATTACATGAAATAGAAAGTATAAAACTGTGAATATCCTGAATATATAATCCATAGACAGGGATTATGTACGTTAATCCGGATAATGAAAAAAGTGAAGTTGTGGGAGTATGCATAAATATGAATCATGCACAATTGCATAAAACATAATAAATATAAGATAAAAATAAGGTGAACATCTAATTCATCAAGATAGATTATATGGAAAAAGTAAACCTATAGATATATGTTGTATTTTTTACCTATCCTCTTGCGGTTTTTCTTCTTGCTACCTGCTTTTCCAAGAGTAAACGATGGTTCAATTACGTTCATCATATCCAAGTCCCACACTTCTATAATTGGAGACATCGTACCCACTGCACAATAATTGCCTGCAGGCATGTTTGGCTCATAGTTCAGCCACTCAAGGCATAAGGGAAAGGATGGCAAGACGATATCGTGATGGACATACAGAGAACATTCATCTTCATTGTATACTGCAAGAAAATGGAACTTTCACTCTATATACAAAATTGTAAAAAAAATTGGTTAATCCTTTGAGTTTGGTATTTTCAAGATTTCTACAATAGAAAATCACTTTTTTTAATAAAATATATCTTGAAAAGTCAGAACACAAGCAGTTCTTGCCAGGTCAGACCTACAAATTTTTGTCTGCTGATCACAAGTCAGACGAATTGATTTTTGACAGAATTTGTTGATATAAGAAAGCTTCATGTGCATGAAAATTATCAGTTACACAACTAATTACTTTCATTTCAAAATACAGTTCGAAACACTAACCGTACACTTCCAGAATACTGGAATCTCCTTCAACATGTCCCACTAGAATAAGATTATCTGTAGGCTTGATGAGATCATCTTCTTTCTCGGAATCATCTGACTCGGAGAAATTATCTTCTGCTCCGGTAGGTAAATCAGCTAAGGATGCGATCCCAAGTGCATTTGCAGTGCTAGCCTCGTCTAAGTTAAAAAATATGTTTCAATACAGTGTTAGAGCTTTGAATGCATTTTTTACAAACCATTTTCATCATAATTTTCAAAATTGAACTCGTCTGTTCCTGACGGTTCTCCTTCCATGACTTCGTCTTCATTATCAGCCACACTGAAAATGAAAACTTATAAATGAAAAATCAGAGATGAAATTGTAACGCTTATGCTTACTTCAGTTTGTTTTTTGTATCATTTATTATCTGTATCAACTCATTTTTTGATAGCTGAACCTGCAAAATATAAACAGATTGATTTTTTCTGAAGCCAAAATATGGTTATTTACCTTTGCTGGATTTGCACTTGCTACTCCCCGTTTCACCCAACGAACACAGGGTACAAAATTTATGTTACTTTGCGAATTTTCTTCCATGTTTTGACGAAACTTAAAAAAAAAACTCAAGACATGAGAACCTTCAAAATTATAACAAGTAGTGAAGTGAGGTTAAGTTCCTCTTCTTCCCCTATAGAGAATATTCAGTGAAAATGGTCTTTGGGGATATTAGACTGGGACAGTAACGGACTTTAGGACATGTATAATTTCCTCTGTAATGTAGTTTTAATAATTCCAATGACAAACACCTAAATATCATGGAGTATCAACAACCGCAGTCACGAATATTCGAATATTCATTGTAACAATAATTTCCTGTACTATATATGATAATAATCAGTTTTCCCAAATGAATTTTTTTTAAACGCGTTTCGCTTACACCGTAGCTTCATTACTTCATCAAGTAACGGGTCAGTGTATTCATAACAATCTCAAAATTGGTAAGTCAATCAGCAATGTATGTCTGTAGTGATCACTTAACACATGATTTCGCTCTACGTACTTGAAATGCTGAGTTCGTTCTTGAATATGTGAAAATGGAATATACCATCTCAAAAAAATCTGCTAATTGTGATGATAGTGACACCTAATGACTGTCATTCATCACATAATTTTTTGGAGATGAAAGAATTAATTCCACTCCGTGAAAGAGAAATTTCAATGAAAAACTTTGTAAGCAAGGGACGTATACTTTTTCAACGATCGTAGAAGTTTCGATACTAAATTTCATTTACTTTTTTTCAATAAATTGATGGATGTAGCCGTTACTACGTTTCTCATTTTTCATTAATTTTTTTTTGTTTTCCTTTAGTTTTATACCGCCACCTTCCGACGAGGATTCAGCATTATAATTCGAAATAATATAGGTCATATTACATTCGGCAATGTATTTGATGTGATAGATCATAGAAATGATTTTTCTGTCATTTTAGTAGATACATATTCAAAAAAGTAATTGAAGCACAGGTTTGAAATAAAAACTTGCCTTAATTTTTGTTATAGAACTGAACTTTAGACTGTATTATGAATTTGAGACTAGTTTTGATGAAAACATGATGTCTGGTGTCTCAATGATAAATTGAAAATATCAAATATTTGCACATAACTAATAGTTGCAAGCAAAACACGAAATTATTAGTAAATAATGAAGGAAATATAAAGTAAACACTCGTCAGGAAGTAATATCATTTTTGTTAATTACTATTTTATATTTTGACTAGTTTTCAAATTTTTATCTCAATATTCATCTATTCCAGACCCAAATTGACAAATAAAGGATTATATAAAACAAGTATTCAGGAAAAAGAGTGCTTCAATGGCATATGAAGCGGCTGGATCGTCATAGAGCGCTAGTTTCAGCAAATACTGTCAACGACATTCAATTTTTTGAAAGGAAGTTTAACCGTTGGTTAAACCAATTCAGTTAATGAAACGCGCGTCAAGAAGAGTATTACATTTCTGGTGTTTGGGACTTTTCACAATGATGCGATGTGATGATATGATGGAATTTACCAATACTCGATGAAAATCCATAAGTAACGTATTCAAAAAACACTTTATTGTGAGATTTTCACTAAACAATTTTACAAAAACGCAACAAGTGTTTTGCCATACAATGGCGTAAAGAAGAGTTTTCTGAATACCATACATTCGGCGGACAAACCAATGGACACCGTACCGAACTGGTGAAAATAAAAAGAAATCCGTATTCTACATATACAACGTTTGTGTTAGATAGTTAACCATCAGATGTCGCATCACACGGATATATCACGAATAGGCACATGACAGATGTGTAAATAAGTCTTTCCTCTATGGAATGAATTCATAGAAGAAGAAAAGTAAGGTCCGGCAACACCGAAAAAGTAGATTCCTTCATTTCTTTACCAAAATGGTGAGTGTAGATAAGTTTACTTTTCATATTTTTAAACACCAAATATCTTAACCATCTGTATTTTTATTAGTATTTGATAAAGTGAATATACTAATGAAATAGTATCAATTTCTGGTTACGTTCATATATTCTCAAATTTTTGTCGAAAATAAGTTATTTTTTCTAAGACTTTCATAGAGGTTATGTTAAGAAAGTATATCTTGTTTTCAGTCGACCCACAAAAAGAAAACAAGGAAACTAAGGGGACACGTAAGCCATGGACATGGACGTATTGGTAAGCTCAATTCTATTTTCCATATAGTTGATAGTTAGTGAAAACATTTTCCACATTCTGATACTTTTTGCATGTTTAGCTTCTCATTTCAATAGGGAAGATTCACGTGTTTGATTTGAAACTAGTGGAACAATAAATAAATTGAGAAAGGAGTAATACAAGATATCCTAAAACCATTCAGATTCGAAAATGATTGAAGTTTTTGATCTACTCTTCATTGTGTTGGTTTTTTCAACACAATTCCATTCACATAATGATTTGTCGCCAGGGCGGTATGAAATAAAATTTTTGATTACCTAGTTCGATTTCTTACATGCAAAATCTACGTTTTGTAATTGTGGGAGTACATTTGCTGAATCATCGTTTCTTTCAGGTAAGCACCGCAAGCATCCTGGAGGTCGTGGTAATGCTGGTGGTATGCATCACCACAGGATAAACTTTGACAAGTACCATCCTGGATACTTTGGAAAGGTGAGCGATAAAAATAACTTGCAGTCTCATCATGTTTAGAGGTTATTTTATGTAAAGGGGCTTGACTTGTCTATGTCTGGGTTTCAAACGTAAAAATAGAAAAGTGATGGAGTTGGCAGTAGAAACATATTTTGAACAAATCATTCACAAGACTTTATAAAATTGAAAAATGAGATGACACCTTGTACTAAAAAGAATAACGAGAACTGCACCAACATCCTATTTGTTTTTTAGATCCTCGAATTCAAAACGGTCATTCACTGTTTAGTGTGCTGTTTGGTTCTTTATTCTGTTGGTTTGGCAGAATTTCTGAATTTGTATGAAACTTACATCAACATAGTTGATGAAGTTAACAGGAGTTTCAAAACTTACTCAAGTTAATAAGTGAATATGGGTAATGACTTATTTATTTATAATCAAACATGCTGTTACAGCTTAATTACATAGATAAAAAATATTAAAGTTCATATAATCGTTGGAATACTTATGAGTGCATAAAAATAGTAAAATATGTACCAGAACTGTAGAGGGAAATACTGCTTAAATAGGTAAATTTAACATATGTTCCAAAATTTTTGTGCGGAATACTGATTAGGAAAGTGTCCAGTCAAGATCTATTATATAATCAAAAGATTAACTAACTTAGTAAAGATATTAGTGGTGCTTTTGTTGCGGTACTTACGGTTGGAATATTGAACATGAGTGAAAATCGGGTGCGACGAGGGTGTACGTGAAATATGTTTGAAAATCTATTTTTCCGTTAATCAGCTGTCGCCCCTATACAAACGACAACTCTCAGAAGTTGAGAAACTTGTGCGTGCTAAGGACTAATGAGGTCTTACCTTTTAACGTGTGATTCCTGACACGGTTGCAGGATCGTCCCAGCTTCAACCAGATGAATTCTCTCGAGACAATATCTGGTTGAGGCGGGAATCGAACCCACGGCCTTCCGATCGTGAGTAGGGCGCATTACCACCGCGGCAAATTCAATGTTGTTATTCAAGAGTTTGTGCATGAATATCATTGCTGATAATTGGCGTCGCTGTTCTAAATATAATATAAATTCATGTCATAGATCCAAAAATCTTTTTGAGTTGCAGTTTGGCCACTTGTGATATGGCTTAAAAAATAGATACTTCAAGAATTTGTTCTAGATTTTCTCTAGTTCTTTCATATAGGTTTAGTACTTCGTAAACCAAATAATGGAAGCAAACTTCAATTTCAGTCTCACTAACGAAAAATAAAGTGATTTAATGATGTCTATATTAGAGAATGAAGAAGTTTGTCTGATTACAAAACCCAACATCCAACTTGTGTAGAATTAGTTATTAAGACACGCCCGAGGAAGCCATTATATGGCGAAACACATGTTGCGTTTTTGTAAAACTATCTAGTAAAATCACACAATAAAGTGTTTTTAGAATACGTTATATTCCTCTGCAGATATGTACAGTCTCAGACTGATTGGACTGATTTGAAGAGTTTCAAATCATCAGCAAAAAGATAGACTGAATATTTCAGAACTGATGGTAATTGATGAAAATTATGAACAGAAGTGGACCTAGATTTGATCCTTGTGGTACATGACCTAGCTGGAAATTTATCTGAAATTTTTCCATCATGTTTGACATTGAAAAACCGATTTTGAACACAAGTTTTCGTTAGTTCTAAAAAGTTTCTTTGCTTTTCCATCAGAATATAATGATGCACCTCATCAAAAGCCTTACGAAAATCAGTAAAAGCAACGTCTAATTGAGTTATATTACCCAAAACTTCGAAGGACTTGAGAGCCTTGTTTGGTTTTGTCCCGATTTTTTGAAATTACTGAGTTTATTTGCCAATCAATGTTTTTATACTTGTCTTTTTAGATTTTCTTCGAAAGTATATCATGATGTTAAAACGTACGGGCGGTCGTATAAAAAATGCCGAATGTACTTGTGTCTGAATTCGTTTCAAAGTTTCCCCTTTATATAGTTTAAAATTCATACAATTTGTTGACCAGGCTTTTTATGTTATTTTTAGCTTGGTATGCGTAACTACCATTTGAGGCGAAACTCCAAATGGTCCCCAGCGATAAATCTGGACAAACTGTGGACACTCGTTAGTGAACAGACGAGGCTGCAGTACAAAGACCATCCCGAGGGAAAGGCACCTGTTATTGACATTGTTAAAGCTGTAAGTGGTATTTGCTAAACTGTGAAAAATAAGAACTGTGTTTTTAATTGTTTGTTTTTGATGTAATTTCATTGCTTGCAAATATGGACTTGAAAGAGTCTTATGTAATTTGTTTTTATTTTTTTTTAGTAGTTTTGGAAGAGTTATATTTTAATGATGATTGATATGAACGGGCGGTCGTATAAATAATGCCGAATGTTCTTTAACTGACTCGAATATTTTTTTATTTTAATTTTTTCACATTCACAAAACATTTTTGATTAATATTTTTTTTTCTATTCCAGGGATACTACAAGCTTTTGGGTAAAGGGCGCCTGCCCGACCAGCCTGTCATTGTCAAAGCAAAGTTCTTCTCGAAATCAGCTGAAGACAAAATCAAAGCTGTTGGAGGAGCTTGTGTTTTGAGTGCATAAACTAGGAAAATAAATTTGTAATAAGAATTTTATGGTTTCATTTCTGAGGATTTTAGCTCCCAAGACTGAAATAAAATCAATTCGTTGGATAAAGGACTATCCAACTTTACAAAGCTTTGGTTATGATACGATATATTAGAAAAATGTGCTGATAATTTTTCAATTCACTTCTATTTTTATGAAAATACATTCAGTTCCAGTAATAGTAATAACCGTAATCTGAAAAATATTTTGGCTTGCTACCTGCTCATGAATGAAAAAAAACTTGTGATCTTTTGAGGACCCCTCAGAATTTAAGTAATTTGGATTTTGGATGAAGTTTTGGATTTTTACATTAAATGATAACATGTTCAGATATTTTTGACATTTGGCAAATTATTGATTTACATCAAAAAGAAGAGTGGGTCCAGTATTGAGCCTTGAGGTACGCCAGTCTTCATGTACGTTTTTTCAGAGGATTGTTGTTTCTACTATTTGGCTTCGACCTGAAAGTTACACCATTCAAAGGCAATTCTTCTAATTCCCTAGTACTGAAGTTTCTGTAACAGTATTTCATGATGCCACTTGAATGCCTTCGATAAATCACAAAATACTGCAGCTATCATCTCGTCATTATTCAAGTCAATGTATACCTATTTATCTACTATATACTAACCAAACTTTGCATTTTCTTGTTGATAATTCCTTGTTATGAATGTAATATAATATAAAAAATCCATCTTCGTGAATATTTATTCCATATTTATATGGAGGGTAGAGGACCCTCCATACTACTAAATATACATAGAAACCCTGGTGTCGAACCGATTCCCTTTTCTTTTGTCGACGCGAGAAATGAGATTAACCCAACTTTGTACACTTGTCGATAGATGGTGCAAGAGTCGAAATCTGTCGCCCCTGATTTATTCAAATTTTTGAATTGACCATAAAAAAAATCTTTCACCTTAAATTAATTTATTTCAAAATGTGAACAACGAAAATTGAAGTGCCAACTTGACATTGTACAGCTGCGTTTCTTGAGTTGTACTCGGCACCTACTGTGATTGAAATACTGAAATTTATTGAATCCCTGTTTATTATTTTTTATCATGAGTGCTGTAGGTCGAGAGTTTTGATAAAATATTTTACATGCGGCAGGGGTCCAAGTGATCACACCAGGGATATTCTATGCACGTTGCGATAACTTCATTCATTAGTTTCATACTACTTTAGTTTTTTAATAACCTTATCTTGATAACAGCGCAACATTGTGTGAAATTATAATTCTTCCTCTACTGATTTTTAGGCAACCAGTAGTACCTACATGCTGCCTATTTTAAAAGTTAACGGCATACAATGAATAGACACATTAATATTAATAATAACGTGCTCTGGGACTTGTAATGGTTGTCTGGAATATGATTAAAGAGCTGTGTAGCAAATAATCATAATTACGGAAGTTGTGTCGTTAGTTTTCCCTCTAACAACGAGATATACACAAGGAATTATTCCTTTGTGGTCACTTATCTATTTCATTTAATTGTCAAGATTTCACATTTTGATGTAAAAGGTTGAAGTCAATCAAATTGCCTCGCTCTCAAGCAGGATTAAATGAGAAAGCTCTTGTATAGTTTGAAAACCTACAAAGACAAACCAAAATGACAAAAAAAAAATCATCTTTTCTGAAACTGATACTCATTGAAATTGTAGTTTCAATCAACAATTGAATTCTTTTCCGTTTAAATTTCATTCAATCTTTCTGTAAAACATTCAATAAATAAATAAATAATTGAATTAATTAAAACTTAATTTTATCTCTTAAAGAAAGAGTCACCAGATTGTCCCATCCGGATTTTGTTAAAAATGATTTGAAATTTTTAAAAAGTATTCTAATGGAAAATTCCAAATTTATCTACCCTAACCTCACGTAGTATTAAGTATGAAATTTCCGAAACAGATAATCCTTCTTCTAATGAGAATAATCAAATTATTTATAATTATTTATTCTATAAGATATATTCAAAATTCAACCCCTAAATTACTTAATACATTACTTACTTAAGATTTATAAAATAATTTCAACCCTATATTCCAAAATCAAAACTCCTCTCAGCAACAAAGAAAAGTATAATGTTATATATAGTATTCCATGTTCTTCTTGTAATTCAATTTACATTGGTGAGACCAATCTATCTGGAAGAATCACTTCACATAAAAGTGACTGCAGATTAAACAAACGTTCCTGTGGACTAGCTGAACATGTTATCTCTTTAAATCATGCTATGAATTATCAAAATACTGACATATTGCAGTTGAAAATAATAAATTCAAAAGACTCTTTCTAGAAATGGTTCATGCAAGTAAACATAATAATAATTTGAATAAAAAATCAGAAATACAAAATTTAAGTCAAATTTACAATTATATTTTAACTTTTCATAAATAAAATTGAACAAATAATTTCAATATCATATTACTAATAATTTTTCGCTTACACTTACATTTAAATCTCACTGTATGTGTAAATATTATAATAACCACATTTTCTCTGGTGCTGTAACAAAATTTTCAACGTCAAATTTTGCATTTGACTTTTCGTTTTTATGTTTGGATTTATATGCCTTTTTTTATATTT
>WOGO01001308.1:7440-18597 GCA_015342085.1 Leptinotarsa defecta | reverse complement strand
CACCAACACTAACATAAAAACTTGGCAAGTTGACTTGGGTGTCACACGAATAGGTGGTTCCACTTATGTTTTGCTTGCGTTTACGCAGCTATTTTTATCAAGTACTTTCTTGGTTTTTCTCATTTTGTCTTTAATCGAGGACCGCCTTTTTATCTTTATATATATATATATATATATATATATGTATATATCTCATCTAATTTAATTTGAAGAGTGTATAGAGATGGGATACTCACGTTTAGAAAATTTCCACATGAAATTTGTAAGCCACTATAAACCCTTGCGGGTTGCGATGGGGATCGAATAGACCCACTCACTTTGGACCTAACCTAACCTTGTAGTAACTGAAAAAGCGGTGAATGCAATGAGACCAGCGTCCTCTATGTGTTAGGCCCAACATTTTTCAACGCAGGTAGTTCTTTCACGGGTGATACCACGCTGGACATTGAATAATATCCGATTGACATATCTCTGTTGGAAAATAATTTTCTCACTTACATTATAAGGTCGGTTTCAATGTCAATTCAAATAGATATCATTTTCAATTTGATTATTCCACCCCTATTGAATTAATGAAAAATATATTTTTGGAAGAGACTGGTCTATTGAAAATGCTGCTTTCACACACCAGAACTTCAGCATTATTATCAGCGTGTTGCATCAAATAGGTGTTACAGGAGAGCCAGCGGGATTGGTGTAAATTGCGTTGACAACAGTGTTGCAGTTCTGGTGTATGAAAGCAATGCTAATCTTGGATTCTCTTTTCATCAACTGCTATTGTTTCATCTTCAAAGAGAGATTGATGTCTAAAAAATCAACATTTTTAATTTTTTGTCTATATCCGTTAATATCTCGATTTGTATTAGAATGTATATATACGAAATAAATATATATATATAGAACATATATATAAAATAAAATTAAAATTTTATATTCAAGAGTTCGAGATACTATGCATCATTTTCTATGCAGTACTACGACCTACTATTTTTCTTCCATCTTCTGATGTATAAAGAAACAGAAAACCATCTTTATTGCAGTAACCGAAAATCTCATTACTTTAAGATTACCCTCTCAAACATGCTCATTACCTGAGGCTATGATAAGTATTGAATTACTAGAAAATGTAGAAACTATCATGATTTACATGGCGAATAGAAGTCACAAATTTCAAATTTGATATTTTAATATAGTAGGCGAGAAGCTCAAATGGTTTTATGTGGAAAATTGAAATATATATACCCAATAAATCATTATTATTAATTTTCTCGAAACATTTTCCATGTACATGTTTTAATTTGCCTTTTTTTAGGATTTCTTACAACGGCAGATGATGTAATACCTGCTAATTTGGGACTGAAAGATACAGTTCTGGCATATGAATGGGTCCTTCGAAATATTCACTTGTTTGGTGGAGACATCAAAAGAATTACTATTGCAGGAGAGAGTGCTGGTGGATTTTCTGTTGGATTTTTACAACTTAGCAAAAAACTTCGAGGTATTCATTGGGATATGAGTTTTTTTTAGTACTTTTTAGTACAGTTCTTCTTACTGTTTTTGGGGTATATACCCTTCCACAAAGTTTATCGAAAGTTTATCGAATCATTGGTTTCGAGTTATATTGTGAATTTTATTTTTCGTAAATAGAGTTAAGGTATAGAAGAAATGACTCTAATTTATAGGTTTTAACATCGTCAACATATCTATACCAGTAAATACATTTTTGAATAATTGGATGATAGTTTTTTCGAAGTTACCCATTACGAGGCCTTCTGTGTTGTTATATGAATTCAAATATACCCCCACATCAAAGAAAACACTAACAGACAAAAAACACTCACATATATAGAAAAATTATCAAATGAAATGAAGAGACTATTAACAAGAAGAAACATTAAAGAATGCATATAAGATTATTAACTCCTTGGGTAGACATATGAACAAATCATACCCGAAAGTTAACGTAGGAAGAACTTTAAACAATTTCAAAACGAGAATTTTTGAACTTGAAAGTTTTGATTCAAAGAAAATCAATTCCACCTATTCTTGTCAACTTTTGGAGAACGACCACCATTTTAACATGGAGTAGACATATTACTTATAGAAAAAAGGGGACAAAAATCAAACCGGCTGAAATCTCTTGAATTAAATAACCGCAAACATTCACTTTTTTCTAATGACCAACCAAAAAATTGACTCATCATTTTGTTTTCATAAATTATTCCATCAATAATTAACACACAGTGCATTTCTTAAATGTCCCCTCTTTTATTTTTTGAACGGGTCAACTCAAAAAATTGAAATTTGGGATAATGAAATTGATTCATGAATACTTCATTTTGAAGTAAAATTGACAGATGAAACTTTCAAAACAGCGACTGGGCGCCATCTGGAAAAAAAATTACCGAAGAAAAACACATTAATATCGATATTTCCCGAAATATTCCTTTTTATCTGCCTTGTGGCAATTCCAACAATCCGATAAGGTTTTTTAAGCTATTTTTTGTTCATAAAAACGACAAAAAATGTCTACGACAACGAACGTCATTGTTCAGTTATAATATTCTCATTTAGTTTACGGTTTTACAAGTAGAAGGGTACCACATCAACAATCTCTAAAATAGTAAATTCTCGTCCATTGGAAAAAAAATTGAAGCGATTTTTATTTACGGTGCGACGCATAACTTTCACGTGACCAAAAGGATTTTTAATGTTTTCCGTATCGTCCCATCTGTAGAAAATATTAGAGGAAACTTGTATCCAAATTCACAACTACCGATAGTGTATATAACAAAAAGCCCCCAAGTCATCAGTCCATTCCGGAAGAAGAGCAAGTGCAAATAATATCCAGAAAAAATCAACTTTTGGGCAGAAATATTTGGGAACCATATTGTAGGACCTCTATTTATTGATCAGAATTGAACGGGGGAACTGAATGTGATTATGGTAGAAACTACTGTTGACCCTCTCATCACTGAAATCGTCGAAACGAATCCCAATGAATTCGATATGGATATCGCATTTCAACAAGATGGGACACCACCAAATTACTCCAGACAAGTAAGAAACCATTTGGATACTACTTTTCCTGGTCGTTGGATTGGCCGTCGAGGTCTTACAGGATGGCCAGCCCGTTCACCAGAGTTGACACCTTTGGACTTTCAAGCAAAAAGTGTGAGAAACTGAACCTGTTTCAATTTCGGGTATACGGCAGAGAATAATAAATATTTGTAGGGATATTGACGTTACTGTGTTCGAAAATGTTCGACGTGAAATATCGTATAGGCTGTTCATATGTCAAGAAGTTCAAGGCAACCATTTCGAGCATCTTCTAAACTGACCTCAAGCTTATTACCTCATATCATGTCAATGTCAATGTATTCA
This sequence comes from Leptinotarsa defecta, assembly GCA_015342085.1. NCBI lineage: Eukaryota > Metazoa > Arthropoda > Insecta > Coleoptera > Chrysomelidae > Leptinotarsa > Leptinotarsa defecta. The sequence continues at coordinate 15,213 of WOGO01001308.1, read as the reverse complement.
GGCAATTATTTAGAGTTCCGCCATTTTGTAGTAGTTGAAGATGTTGACATTATATTCTAAGGTTGTAAAGCATTTGTCAGGAGCTTCAAAAAGATGTAACACAAGAACCCTCTTTCCATTTCACAGATAGCGCTCAGTCGCCATCTTGATACTTTCACCTGTCAATTTCACTTCATAATAAAGACTTCATGCACTAATTTCATGATTGCAAATTTCAATTTTTTGAGTGGATCCGTTCAAAAATAAAAGGGAGTTCATTAAAGAAATGAACTGTATTCATGAAACATTAAGCGCCTTCCTATATTTAAATTCAAATAAAACATAATGTGTGCGGGAAATTAATAAAAATTTAACATCCTACAAATATCCATCACGGCTTCTTTGGGTGGAGCGCATCCGAAACTGAGGCTTAAGAACACTTCACAAAAAAGTCTAACGGGGTCATATCGACAATTTTTTTTGTTCAGATATTTAGGGTCAGTTGCCAACTACTCCAGAACCCATTTAGCGAACACACGGCGTTGTTTATGGTCCTTAACTTCAGTTTCTGAGTCAATTGAACTTCGTGCAGGTGGTGCAGGCTCAAGCCACGACGCAAAATTCACCACGGTGTGGTCTGCGAAAAGCCGAACTCTTGTGAGGGAGGCGAAATCGCCTGCATCGCCTGCTCACAGACAATGACGGTGTTTTCGGCAGAATTTGCGTTTCGTTGGTCGATCGTTTACTGAACCAGTGTACTCATATTTATCCACCATGTTGTGAATAGTCCCTTTTGGTAGGACGATTTTGGCGACCGTGAAATGGGTAAACGCGCGATACGTTACCCGAACAGAAAATCCAAATTGTTAAAACAATTATATTATTTCTACGTGTTGCTGAATACTATAATCGTCCATGGTGATTTGGAAAATCGACAGAATAAATGACAACTAATTTGACAGGTGTAGCTTCAACAACTTATTTTTTTTTCAAAGTCTATCTCTTTCGCCAACTTGAATCATTTATCTAATTGAGTATCGGCATAAATGCCAACAATTAACATATTTATAAATTACCTGTTCCCCTAGAAGTATTATTGCATTGTGATTTTTTTTCAGAATCTACCCGTTCTGGTATAAATAATCATTCATCTGATTGAGTTTCGGCATAACAGTCGCAAAAATTTTTCAGAAAATGCGAATAACTGAAATGAAATATTTGTGAATATAAAATACAATTTCACGTCATTGAATGAAGTGATGAAAAATTAAATATCAGGTTCTGAATGATTTATTTGGGAAAAAATATAACTGCAGTGTCCTTCAATATAAGCTATAGACAAATGTCATTCTATTATTTGAAAATTGAATCAAATACTCATGAAAATTATTGAATATTGAAATGAGACTATTCCTGTTCACAATAATCAATAGTACTTGCTATATCCATTAGTTTATGTCTACACTTTAAAAAAACATTGTTCGCAATGATTGTAATTGAAAAATAACTCAAAAGTACTTTCAACTTGAGAGTGCTACGAAAATGATTCATTTCAGACGGAATTCGCATGAAACTTATCTTTTTGCATATTGAAAATCTATTCCACTTCATTTATGATATTCATGATTTCATTTCAATGATCAAAACCAGAAAAATATATCCTAAAAGTTATTTTTAATAAGCAGTGTTATTTAATTGAGGAGAAGTAACTTTACCATAAAAAAAATTACCAAAAAGTAATGGTACTTCTGAAAGTAGATTATTAAAGAAAAAAATGTTTTCAGAATCTATTCGGTTGAAAATGAGTTGAGTTTTGAGTTTTACATCAAAATGAAATAGAATCAAAGAATATTCAAAATCTAAGGAGAGTCTCCACCAGAAATTGTGAAAAAAAATTATAGAGGAAAAAATTGAAAACGAAAACATCTTTTTTTTCAATTTTCTCAAAAAATTTCAGATTTAATGGAAAAATAATTTGAGTAGAAGTTGTAGATCTTGATATTTTCCGCAACTATTTTATTCAACACCAAAGTCTGGTTTCAGTGAAAATATTTTATTCAAAGTACCTTGTAGTTCAGCTAACCATGATATGTTGGAGGTTACTATAACCATTAATTGAAAAATAACCCAAATTGCAGGGAAAGCAAGTGCATTCATTATGGAGAGCGGTTCGCCTTTGTCGCCGGTAGCTATACAAGAAGACCCAAGATATCTTGCTTCCTCAATGGGAAAGGCTCTGGATCCAACTTTCAACTCGACTTATTCAAAGGATTTGCTGAATGTACTACGGCAAGCTTCCGCCTTAGATATCTTGATGGCTAATGTAAGTACAATTGCGAATGCCAGAAAAATACATAACTGCACTCAAAAAATGCAAACAGTATATTATAATGAAATAATCTCATAACATAATAACAAGTTGAACTTCATGAAAAGCAAATGTAGCCTGCAATTATATTTTGTTCAAGAGTCACTTTAGTGTGTATCCCAGTTTTTTGTTAGGTCCGATACAACCCTATTAATTTAACTTTGACAATGATTACCTATTAATCAAGAATTTGAGAAGTCCACTACTCCTTAAAAAATTTTTCATGATGAAAAGTGGACTGCTCTCTGTCTAATTTATTGGCATAGTGGATTGTTAGTCAAATATATTCAATATAGATTACTTTGATCATCCAGTGGTCTGAGTGTTCCACTAAAATCTATTATTTCTTAGTCCTCTTCATCATAACCAGAAGTCAAAGTTATTTGAAACACCAATATTTCAACGCCTATAATTTACTGATCACAATGTCAACAGAGATCTTTCATTATACAATTATGCCAAAAAGACTCAAATTTGCATGCAGTTTGTTAATTAACCGAGATTGATATGGATCAATTGTTCAATGCTTCGAAACAATATTTCCCATTTACAAAACCATCTGTGATGCTCTTAGGACGAACAGCGATGTGGAAAACCACGTTCATTATTGAGGTTTGAAGTTTATAATTGCATAATGTTAGGAATCACACACGTTGAAAGGTAACACCTCGTTAGTCTTTAGCTCGCACAAGTTTCTCAACTTCTGAGAGTTGCCGTTCATATCAGGGCGACAGCTGATTTACAGAAAAACAGATTTTGAACAAATTTTAAACAGATTTTAAACAGACAGATTTAAACAGATTATATATTGCATAAAAATCCTAGTATACCAGAACAAGCCCACCGTAGTCCATTTAGTAATTATTCATAGTCCCATCTGGTAAGTGTCCAAGTGAATATCAAGAAACTTCAGATAAATTTTCATTTCTCCTGAAACGAATCGCCTCAAAAGATTTATAGATCTATATTCGCAATGAAACAGGTTATTTCACAATCTTAATTTAGATAGACTCATCCTCTGAACTTAACAAGACTGATTCCACCTATACGTGCCACCTTTTGAAGAACAATCACGATTCCAACACCGTGTACGACATACTCCATGTAGAAGCTAAGGGACAGAAGTTGAACCTGCTGAAGTATCTAGAAATGAATGGGAGGAAACATTCGGGTTCCCTGCTGAACGACCAACAGAAGGTGGACTACCCACAATTTCAACCATTTTTTCATACTACCAATAAGTTTTTTTCCCCCAAAAAACTACCTTTTGTCAAAAAACTGAAAGTAATCACCTACTGCACATTGTGGGGTGAGTGATAGTGCTGATAACAAGTGCATTGGGGTCTCAAACACCGCGAGGTGTCCTGACGTCTTTACAGGCTCCATTTAGTATCATTCTGTCATGTAGATACTCTAAACTCAAAAGTTCACGGCCTTCATGTTATCGGGGAAAGTATAACCGTGAAACGAAAGATTTGGGATGCAAACTCCTATGGAAGTGCATAATTTTTTGGGTAGGTCGGATTGATACACCTCTCTCCGAGTCCACTTCACTACTCCAAACGAGTAGAGTAAGATTGTAATGGCAAGCATATTCGTTGCAACATCTTCCCGATAGTTTCGATGACTAGATCTGTCGAAGTTTGTGCTGATACTTACCAAGGAGACAGTTTTTCACTGTTGTTACCGCCTATGATTGGCGTTGTTGCACCCCGAAGTAAGTATACGTCTCTCCGGCATCCAGATTGTGCAGTATGCTTTCATTTACCAGCTGCATATCCTCTCCGTAGTTTTCGCACCGTCCTCTTACGGGAAGGACCATTACACATTTGTCTATCCCGAATTTCACATCAATAGCATGCGTATTCTCTTCCACCACCCCCAAGGACTGATGGAGACGCTTCTCTCCAAAAACATAAATTTGTGAATCATCCATATAAAACCAATAGGTGACCTTGTACCTCCAGTTACCGGAAGTGCCACAGCGAAACGAATATTAACAATAGTAGGATGCAGAAGACAAGGGAGCTTATAAAAGCGACCCACCCTGTTTGGACTCTGGCATGACCAGATATTATCATGAAGCGACTCTGTCAGAGTGGTATCAATTGTTCAAGGCTATTTCGTCAAGTACCGCAACAAATGCAGGATGAGCTCATGCGATGCAAATATTCTGCAGTAATCTATCCAGGCCATAGAGAGGTTACGCTTATACTGTATCAAGTCCATATATCGAGATGAGTAGGTTCTCTTCATATTCAGCGACTCCCCTCTTCGACTCCTCTCTTCGACTGTCTCTGCTCATATATTCATACGAACACTCATTCAACTGCGGTGAGTATTCGTATGAGAAGACAACCTATAGAACGAACTTAGACATATTATCGGTCTGTAATTCTTAGCAATTGACAAATCACCGCTTTTGGGGATACGAACGATCTTTCCCTCGACAAACAAATTCGTAATCGGCAGCTGTCCGTCCAGCCATGAGTTGAAAACTCTGGCCAGATGACAGTTTGTGCTTGGTAGTTTTTTCCATCAATAAGCGTTCAGCCCATCTGGGCCAGGAGCAGTAAAGTTCTTGGTACCTACAAGGGCTTTTCGAACGTCATCCGGGGTTATCGTGTTGCGCAGTTTTTCGAGCTCTAAGAGATCTCTTCTGAAAGCTTCAAACTAGGGCTGGAGAGCCTAAGTTGAGTGGCTTCGGATGTTCATAGATGTCCTTTCAGAAGGATCCTTTCTGATCAGTGGTCGGATTATCAGATGGAACCACAACACGTCAAGGCTGTTATTCGCGATAATTGTTACTAGTCCCACTAGTGACTCCTCAGCAGCCACTAGCATTCGTATCCTACCAAGGCTACCAAGGTTTGATAGTCAGCAGCATGCCTTGACTCAAAGTGTATTGGATACTTCGTAATTTGGCAGCTATTCGCCGCACTGCGGGTTTGAAAAGCCTGTTGACCGTCCTGTGATCCAGCACACATTGGATACGAGACGCGAGCCGTCTCGCCAACGTGGTTTTAGTTTTCATCTTGTGTACCCACCGTTCAATCTTCTGAACCACAATGCCGGGATTTGGAAAGCGAGTGGACGATGCTGTACACGGCGGTATTGATTTGCCAAATGTCAGCCTCTTTTGTTAGAAAACTATGAATTTCTGCATCCAGAAAAGCTAGTTCTTGTGGTTTCAGGGGCCTAATTCTAGGGGGCATCCAGCGAATTCTGATTGTATCCATTGGTGGCATGATGCGAATTTTTTCTCCAGACGTGCCAACAGGTAATAGAACTGTCATTTAAACCACTTCGTTATCAGGCTGGAAAGGAGCTATAAAGCCTTGCCGCCGAAGATTATATACGTAATTCCTAAGGTTTTGGACGGTGGAGGCGGCATGTTCCGGATGTGTTTCGTACCACATATCGTGCAATCTTGCCAATCTTGCCCTCTTTACGCGGGTACAATGCGGTATTATTTTTTTAATCGAAAGTTCCGCTGGTCAGACCATGTCATCCGAACCCCCGATACATTCGGGAGGGTCCGCTAGCATTATCAACCATACCATGGGGTAAGTGATCATTGTTAGTATAATTTTTATTATTATACCAGTTTGAACTGGATATTCGGCCCTGGTAACAAAATGTTACTGTTTATTATTTGTTTTTTTTTGATTAAGCAGCAATCGTTCTCTTACGAAAGACAACCCTCAGAAGGTGCACTTATGCGAACTGGAGATTAATAAAGTATCACTTTTCAACGTGCGATTTTCAGCATGGGATGGACGATCCGCACTAAAATCAATCGTCAGTCCATCGGATTCGAACCATCAGTTCTCATAGGATTGAATGAGAAGAATGCATTCACGCTAACAAACCGTTTACGTTTCCTCCGAGAAGTTATACTCCAGAAAATTCAAGCGAGTTTCATGCCATTTATGAAAGTATTAAGATGTTCATTTGTAACTGTTTGAAATAATGTGTTTTTTAATAGGTTCGAAATGAGAGATATCCTATGTATCTAGATGCTAGAAATATCATTTGGGTACCCGCAATTGAAAATGCAGATAACCCCAATGCTGTTGTAACATCACCCATGCACGAAGCACTAATGAGCGGAGACTTCACCCAGGCACCATTATTGACTGGTTTTTGTACCGAAGAATACAGATTTTTCATTAGAAATCGTAAGTATTCGATTTTGATGTCATGTGAACGTACTTGAAGGTAATAGATGGTAATTAATGACAATATACCTTAAAATGGGACAACTTTCACCCTTAATTATTCATCCATTCTAGATTTTCATAATAATACATCAAGTATGTGATAATTCTATATAAACAATTAACGATTGATAGTAAGAACTTTATATCGAATTACTGAAAAAAATTAACATCTGAAATCAGTGCAAAAATGGAGATGATCCTACCTCAATGTAATTGATCGATCCCAGTTTAAGCTTGCTTAAAGCAGTATGACTTTACGAAAATTTGATCGAGAGTATTATTGGATGACACTACTACAGTGAATCGATCTGTCTTACACTGATGGTAGCAACTCTCCGAATGCGGTTTGAAAATGGCCACTATATTAAACCAAATACATCGTATAAAGGGGATAATTTTCACCCTCGATCAAAATTATTAATTAATCTTCGGAATGACCCCAAAAATATTTTATTCTATCATTATTCATTTTATTTGTATTTTCAAAATAATATATCGGGTGTGTTGTTTGCAAAAATAATTTCATGTCATCTTCTTTCTTTTACCATTTTGAATATGATTGGCTTTAGAATGAAATAGATAATAATGTTATCAGGTTTTCTGAACCACCATGGGTGTGCTAAACCTGACGTTCATATCAAATCATTGCATTAAAAATGAGGTGACTTTGTAGCCAATTACCTCATAACTGCAAAATTTGACATCAATTTTCTCACTGTTTGATCCAAGTTCAGCCAATATATTTTTAATATATTCTCAGTATAGTTTTTGAAATATTGTAAAACGAAAATCACTTTCTTATGACGTCTTTCGAACTTACATTAGATTAGATTATCAACTCTTGATACTTTTTGATGTTCTGATAACAAGTTTCATGATGATAAAAACAGATTTTCACAATATTGAATTCCCGTGTCCCCTTTTTTGGGTTTGAAGGCCGTCGATTTTTTGGAATTTCTTCCTGACGTTTCGATGGCGCGAGTGGCTAGCTTCTCCAGAGGTTTATACATCTTGAGAAAGAAAAAAATACTCAACGAATTATTCAACGAATGTAACGCGTATGAATGTCACGATCGGAAGGTCGTGTGTTCGATTCCCGCCTCGACCAGATATTTTCCTCGAGAGAATTTATCTGGTTGAAGCTGGAATGATTCTGCAACCGTGTTAGGAATCACACGTTAAAAGGTAAGACCTCGTTAGTCC
>WOGO01001307.1:0-18598 GCA_015342085.1 Leptinotarsa defecta | reverse complement strand
CAACGTATACATCTACAAAACGTTTGTCATCAACCATGATCCAAAACCGAACTCAATAAACAATATCCAAAACTTATGATACATATATCCTGTCGTCTGGTAACGGTTACCCAAATTTATTGAAGATTGACGAAAGAAATAACTAGCAGAAACTCAACACATTCAGTATACACTTCACATATTTTAGTATCATGAAATGATCGTGTGAGAAGTCAGTCCAACCAGCAGAATTGTTTTATAATTTCATGATGTTTTATAAATTTGTCGTAGAAATGTTTATAAAATAAAATTGAAGAACCGTTATAAAATAGTCACGAAAACGTTTTTACAACTAACTTATGAAACATATTTTCCTATAAGAGTAAATTGTTTTCGAGCAATTTTATAGCACTTTTCTACGAGATTTGTATTATCTTTATAAAACTATTTCAAGCTTCCTTAAGCTTAAATTAAATTATTTTATTAGAATGCGTTCAAACACAACTTTGTTTTTATTACCATATTGCCACTTCAATGATAATTTCCCAACTATTTTATAGTACGAGTATGGTATATTTACTTCAATTCCAAAACAATAAAATAACTGTTATAAAATTAAATTGGTCCCGCAAATATATATTTGCTGTCGCCAAGAATAAAATGCAACATTTAAGAAGAACCTGTTGACATTGATTTCAGAGGCCGTGTAATTTAATATAATTTGTCAGTTTCATTTAACTAGCGTCCCAATAACTATATACCTAATAATGTCGTCATTGGAAAAAAAATTAAGAAAAGTGGTTCGTTTAGAATGTTTAGATGAAGACCCACTGAACCTAGTGGTTCAATTTTTTCTTACTAAAAGCAAGAAGAGGTTATTGATGATCAAAATCCGTCGTTTCAAGTGTAACACCATGTATGTATACTCTCAAATCAAATCATTAGCTCAATACTTCTTTGAAATTCAGCCTTTATAATCGATGGAAGAAGCTTCTTAGCCAGAAATTCCTGATAGATAATATTTATCCAAACTATACGTGATAAATTCCATCTTCATAGTGAGTCATAGCTGGTGAGAAGCCCCTCCCTCAAGATGTGCAGTAGATATGTAGAAATCTGTTATCAGTCTGTTAGATTATTCGAGCTGTAAACGTAAAATTGCAAACAAAAGTTTCTGTTCCTTTTCACCTAATACTTTCTTTGTCATACACCTATCCAAACTTTACATAGATACGATTTCTCCCACCTTCCATGACTCATTCCGGTAGCTGTACAAGCACTTTTGTAGGTATATATAGCTTCAAAAGTAGTCCGACTCTGCCGCAATACAATCACTCCTAGAACTAAATGTTTCTTAACATTTTTATAGGGATAACATAGTAGGTGAAATACGTTAACATGCTTACTATTGATACAAAATTATTTTATAGAACGGCGCCATTTCAAAATGATAGCAATTCGGAATACTGACATTAGATGAGTTGAAAATATGAAATACCGCAAATATAGTGAAATTTACGGCTGAAAAATATATAGATAATATTATTTAGAACAAACTAAGTTGAGTTTGCGACTAGAAAATTAATACGTCGACAGAGTGAATTTTTGTATAATTAATATTTTTTTCCAAAAACATTGGCCCGCTTAAATATTGCTGATGAAAGGCTATATATTTGTCAATAAAATTTCATTCGCAATAAAAATAACAATTTTTGAACAATGTCTTCAACAGTTTTATAAGTACAAAAGTGAAATTAATAAAATGGCTTCAACCTATACCTATTTGTTACTTTTCAGTTGGTGATATACCTATTATATTTCTTGAGTGTCCAATACAAAATTACTTCTTGCGCCTTAAAAAAAATATTTTGAACACTTTTTTATTTTATCGTAATTGTTTTAGGCTGCATTATATTTTATAACGTTTACTTGGAACTACTGTTACTTATATTGTGTAGAAATCCTGTAAATGATAACTGATTTGATTCCATTACGAATGTTTGGAATAGAAACGGAATATAGAAAAGTATTTTTCGTATAATTCAATATTTATATGAAAATAGCTGTTTCCAAAGGGCTTTTTCTTCCAATTTGTCTTTGAAAGTTACTTCTTTGCATGATCTACATATCTATGTACAGAGTTTTTTAAATTGATTCTTTCCTTTCTTTGGAAGATTCCCATATTTTTGTTTCAAGATGGAGAAGTAGGCCAAAAACTCTCTTTCCCAAAAAATAGTTTCTCCTAAAAATAAGGTCTCTGTCGATTCCATAGATGGCAAATGAGTGCATATTTGAATGATAAGTATTTAATTTCATGAATAATATGCAATAAATGACAATATTGGGCAAGTATGATGAAAAATTAATCTTCACCCTGATACCCTGGCATATTTCGAATAAAAAAACCATTATTTTTGTAAATTGTGTGTTTTTTCAAACAATAACACACCATCTCTGTTAATCGAATAATTTTCTTGGTATTTCTGTTAAGTTCAGTGTTTTTCGCACCACCACGCCGATATAAATACGGTTCCATTTAAATCGACCCGCTCTCTAAACATAGATATCTATTTTCAGGTTATTCAATGAATCGCTTTTATAGCTCTCTTCGGATGAGATTACAGACGACGGAAAGTCGAAATCCAAAATCTGTTGTGTGCAGTCTGTATGTCATATCAGAGAAAGATTTGCTAAACGATTTAGAATTTTCTGGAAAAGTGAAGAGATTGGAGAGTAATAATGTTCTCCAGCATGATCAACAGAAACAACGAGAATACAAGATTGGCAGGGTTACTCTGCTATACCACTACCAAAATGGTTGTATCTCAGTTATTTCATACTGAAATTAGTAGACAAGGAAAAACAAATGAACTACAAATGCAATACGACATCAAACAAATTTCATTCATATTGAGAGTAGGTAAAATGTTTCCATCAAAATATGTGACTTCAAAATGGCCTACGATTGTATTTTTCATACTACTTTTTGGAAAAAATGAAATTCCATGATATCAGGAATTGCTCTGAAGCTACTCACGGTCAATTCGTATTCATTTGAGCGCAAGCAAGTTGTGCCTGATCGCCCCAATTCATATTCTATAGGCACTGTTAATCCCGGTGTCGTCCTTCAAGGGTTGGTCCACTTTTATTGTAGGTTTTATTAATGACCTCAAATTCCACATGAATTATATGAAATGTATTCAGCATGTGGCGTTTATCAATCATATAGTGAAATCAGATAGTAAAAATCATATATTAAACTCAATTAGTCAATGAGGGGTTCCATCAAGTATCGGTCATTTCTATTCAATTATCGTTAGTTATCTCTTCAAATTTTCATAACACAGTAATCACTAGCGCCAAAATAACATCCAATCATGATCAACTTGCATTAACTGCGAGCTGCATCATTATTTTCTGATAACTTAATTGACGATAACATTTGACGCTCTGATGGAAACCTCCTTTAAACTTTTCTATTCGAAATTTTAATATGAAAAAGATATCCTTCTACGAAAAAGATATCCTCCAGAAAAAGTGTTTTGCCTTCATCCCTGCACGTACAGGGATACCAGAGTTTTTCTATTGACCTTTCGTGCCGTCAACTCACTGTCGTATTTTATAATTTTGCCCATCAAAAGGCAATAGGCCAAAATCAGCTTTCGTCTTAAGTGATAGTTGTTGATTGACTTCTGAAACATTCGATGTAGCACAAGGTGTTCTCCGAAATTAGTACGTTGCAATTTCGCCAATATTCATATTTTTCTTAAAGACAAGTATGATTTTGTTCTAAGGAGCTTTTTGAAATACCCTTTATGACCTTGTCATGAATGAGATGAATCTACTTATGTCATTGACGGCAGTAAGTACGTAATGACATTCTTTCGCTCATTGATGACATGATTAGAAGATTAAACTCATTCGTGACATAAGGTCGCAATTTTATGCTTCATCTTTTCCAAGAAATTTATATTGGTCAAAATTTCATTCAAAATATTTTATATTAATAAAATTATTCAATGATTCAAGGTTTTATATTGAGAATGTAAAAAAAATCTGTTTAGAATCTGTTCTTTTCGTTAACCCCTATGAACGATAACCCTCAGCAGTCGAAACTTGTTTGAGCTAAGGAATAATGAGGTCTTACCTTTTAACGTGTGATTCCCAACACGGGTTGGACGATAGCAAGTGAAAATCGATCGCTCAGCCTGGGGCTTGAAAAAATCAATCGCTCAGCCTGGGGCTTGAAAAAATCAATAACATTTTTTTTCTGAAGTGATTGTACAAATGCTCAGAAATAAGAAGAGAAAAGACAAAGGATTTTGAAAGACCACTCATATAATATGACAAAAATGAAAATATTGTCAGAAAATATGAATAAATTGTTGGATATAGCCCATACTACGTGTTAGGAAATCAGAATGAAGAAAAGAGAATTGAAACTTTTTATATTTCTTACAACTTATATAGGTGGTAAAAAACGGAAAGTTTCAAAAAGTTTCAATTATCTTTTCTTCAGAAAATATGAAACAAATAAAATATCTGATACAAAATTACTCAACTTAGAATGAAATCAATACTCAAAATCATATCTAGGCTTTCAATACTGCTAATATTAAGAAGAATGTTATTCTCTGAACTCTTTTCCATATGCATGATTGATCAGTATGCTGAATTACTTCATTTGTGACATGCCCTATGTCATTATCCAAGAAAAGGTGAACTCGCAAAATTTTGTTTTTTTTTATAATTCTGTCTAAATTTTCATCTACAAACCGATTCATTTTTTCGCAGCATATGCTGACCATATCAGAAGACACTTGGGTCTATGCCGAGACCTCTCAAAAAATCGTAATTTTTCCAAGATATTTGAGTGACTCAATAATGGAGGTTATGAATGATAATGGTCCCAAAGCAGACTTTTGACAAGTTCGCTTGTTTTATAGATTTAATTATCGAAACATGATTTTTTTGTGAGGTGGGTATGATTGTTAAACTTTTAAGTTCGCTAATTTCAGAGATTTCGTTTTCGAAACATATATTTAAATTTCACATCTGGTTTCATGAGAGTAAAGTTGAATTATAAAATGACAATTTTCAGACTATCGAATGTGCAAAGAAGATACCAACTACGTACTTACCAGAGTGTAAAATGTTGTTATGTAGACTTGAGAGGTTATTTCGACAACCGGCTGACCATCCCCTCTCTAATTGAATGAAAATGGTACCAGAATTTTTTCTTTTCATGATCATTCTTGTGTTAAATTTCTGTTATGTACAGCAATATGAATCAGCGAAGGCCAAAGCGTTCATCACACGGGAGTAATTCATATCGCAATTGTCATCTGTGTAATATTTTTCGCTAAACTCCATATTAATGAACTCATCTCTGTGGAGTACTAGCATAATCGCCGTGAATCCCCACATATTAACATCCGTATCGACGATTCGCTTTAACCATCCAATAATAATATATTAGGCTCTCTCCTCGGAAATTCTGGATACGATTTCGATATGCGTTTAGTTTCTTTCGACACCTCGTCACATCTTCTCGAGTCTGTCGGGTACTCTCCCATTCGAAATTCCCTCATTTGAACTTGAAATTCGAACAAAAGATGGGTTTGAACTGCCGCTACCACATGGTGGTGCGGTGGATGTCTGTTGACAACGATTTGAACGTTTTTACACGAAGACTAATGTGTAGAAAAAATCTCTGAGTTAATTAATCAATCAGTATTATTTCCATGAGAGTCAGAATGTTGGTAAAAGAAGTTTGTGACTTTCTACTTCTCCATTTTGGAGGAAAGGGAGAGAGCAATAAAGTTTATAATAAACTCGTTGAAGAGTTTCTCACATTTTGTATAAAAAAATGGGGAAATAGAAAGCCTAGATTTTTTTTCCAAAAACTAATTTCTCCTGAAAAATATACTCCTTCCCATTGATCGTGAGAGGATAGCCTGTTGGGTTAGCGTGACTAGTTTGGTCCACTCATTCAGTCGACCATCAGGTGAAACGATGGTTCGAGCCGAGAGGCCAGACGGTCGATTATCACTGCATAGCGTTCAACCCGAAATTGACTTTTGAGGGTTGTCGTTCATAGGCGAGTGACAGCTGGTTACCAGAAGAATAGACTGACAGACAGATCACAGAAGAGAATGAAAAAAAAGGAACTAGGCAATGTCTTGCATTGATTTGAACTTGAATTCATGCTTGATAAAATATTATAAATTTTGCAATTCTACCATATTAAATACCAGCATCTAATGAAAATAATTTTCCTAGAACTGAAGCACAGTCTCGCATTTCTTTAATGAACTTTGGATCATAAGGAGATGACTAGTATTGATTATTGTGCTATTTATTGCTGATTACTATATTTGCCTGGTTTTGACTTGAAATTATCATATACTTGAGCGAGATAACAACAGGCTGTTTGGAATGGGACTTTTTTCGCTGGACATAGGTCATATTCTACATTTTTCAATTCTCAAAGGCATTTTAAAGCCTGCTATCGTGTATCGGTTTCAATAATTTTAAGGATTTCCCATTCATTTTCTGGCCTTTCTCCAAAGTATACATATATTAGAGCAGTTTATCGGGTTCTACGAAACCGAATATTTTTGAATATGTTCCTTAAAACGGTTTATTATAGTCTGCTTGAAAACTACTTTCCTGTTTGCTTTTCCAACAATTAGAACAAATCTACTGGTGTATTTTTGATTTATATCTTTTCTGAAAAGTCGACGGTTTATAAAATACCTTCATTTATGATGTGAAACAGCTGTAGCCGTACGTGAAACCGATTGCTGACATGACAATGCATGCTGTGGCGACGGGTGGTTATGCGCAAGCAACTGTGCGATTCTCTTCCCACTGGTTCGGCGTTACGCTCTCTCTCTCTCGCCACACTGAGCTAGGATACCTGCTGTGTATACAGTTGTGTTTACTACAGTATACATGCTATATTAGAAAAAAAACATATAACATACATAACTCGTGTTTTACTAAATAAATATTTTTTCTTAAAATAATTGAAAATTAAATATATCTGACAGTGATAATTTAGCAATTGAAAGTGAGCAACCACTGTAAATAAAGTAAAATCACACTACAAGTCAAAATCACTACTATCAAGTCATCAGTAAGTTAATTATATTTTTATATTCTATAATAAAAGTGTGCATTTGTGAATTTTACTAGTTCGAACTTCCATTGCCTAATATGATATAACATGATTTGAAATCTCTAAATGAACAAATAAAAATGTGTGGATACCAACAATCGTAACATCGTGATGTAACTGGGTTTGAAATATTTTAAATTTTTATTCCTCGAACTTCACTGATTGAGAACTCTTTCATCTGGAGAACTGCGTTTATGTGGAATAAACTTCTTGAAAAGTTTTTTTAAAATGAATTTAATATCCAGCGATTCAAATCCAATGCGAATGACTAATTTCGCACCGCTCTAAGAGCGCCTTAAGGATTTACTTGTAGTGTTCGTGTTTTGCCCTTGAAAAAAACAAGCTCGCGTCTCAAGGATCAGTAAATGTAAGTCTACTCTGTTGATAGATCAAAATTTACACAATTTTCATATATTTTTAAACTAATTTTATATTAATTTCAATTTCATCTTTATAAAAACTAATGCACTAAACCACTTGTTTGAAGAATAAATTGTATAAAGACTAACAACATTGTATTTCATAAGCAGCTGATAGCGAGTAGTGCACGAATGTTTTCCATATTTGTATACATTGCAATAACTAGCTAAGATTCTTGAGTTTACTACTATTTTGAAGCCACATTCAAATGTTTTCATATATATTTCAATTACAATTTTTTTTTTAAATATTTCCGTACCCAACAATCACGGCCGTAGCAAAAATAAAAACCAGGGGATTGGCTGAATGCTTAGGTTAGGGTATGCACAAACAAAAATACATTCTGGTAATTATAAAAATAATAATGGGAATTATTCTACTCTGGACCAAGGTCCTTGGTCTTCCACCATATCCACCGTGTATAGGAAATTCAATACAAATGAAAGAAAACAACACTTAAATAATATTGTGCTTATTGTTTTGTACTATTATTTTTTCTATCTTCACGGCCTGAAATTTCTCAACTTTTCCAAGTCGAAAAAACAGCGAAAAGTTGGGAATTTATCACTGCAAAATTTGTGGACTGTTCAGGACTGTTCTCTTACTTGGGAGAAATCAAAATTTTTTTAAGTTTTCAAAAAACTCAGAATATCAAAGTATGGGATCTCCAAGTTATGCATGTTGGGAAATCCCAAACCTTCTCCTAATCTTTCCCTTTTCTTATTACCTCTTCCTTTCATTTCTCTCATCTTAATTTTTTAATTTTTATTCATTTTTTTACTATTATTTTTTCTCTACTATTATTTTTTCTTCACGTCCCAAAATTTTCCAACTTTTTCCCCGAAAAATCAGGGGGCGGGAAGCTCCCCCCCATAGCGACGGCCCTGCCAACAATTATCTCAGGGGTCAAAAAATATTATTATTGACGGCTCACAATTTTTTCGTCTCATAGTTGACTTTGTATATTTTTGTTCATTCTGATCACAATCCGTAACTGTTTTGCAGCATTAAAAGTTTCTTGACGATTTTCGAAACCGTGTTTCAGTGTTAAAACCGAAGTATTTGAGATTCGTAGGTGAGCGGGTAACTTATTCTAATGAATCTGTAACAACCTGATTTATGATGATTTCATCTTTCAGAAGCAGAAGATATATATTTTGACGTGAGTTCAAAAAGTTTTCAAATCAGTTCAGGCTTCTAAAAAAAATATGAAAATGAGTAGAATGGCATCAAAGTCATAACAGTATCGGAATCTGCGTTTAAAAGTCATATAAAAAATGATTTTGCTTTGAAGGAAATATTGACTTGATAGAAAAACTCCTCAACGATGTCCTGATGAATTTTAATAATGATCAAGATGATTTTATCTCCTAGCGAATTAAATTGGGAGGAATAACCGAAAACGTGACTAAATAGTGTATGAGTATTCAATGATATTATCTTACACTCAAAACGACACAATAGAAAACCTGTATTGAATCATTTTGATGAATATTGGTTCGTCTGATTCCAGCTATGAATCTTATGTTTACAGGTTAAACCTTATTAAACCTTGGCTGGCAAAAGTTAGGAATTTTGAGGGTTTTCATTCGTTATGAGTAGTTAACGGAGAACCTGGTTATAACCCATATTTCAACTACATTAAATTATTGAAAATCTATTTTTCGATACTCGGCACTGAGCATGGGAAATAATACTTGTTCTCTTTTTTGCATTTGTTCTCCCCGTATAAACTCCCCCGTCCGAGCTTCGAACTTAACGGTATATGAACAAGATCGAAAAAGGATAAAAACATGAAAGGCGAATAAACGAAATTGTTTTCCTATTCTGTTGTGTCGTTGACCCGTAACGTCGGCAAAGGACCATATCGAATCCAGATTGGAGCGGAGAAAGGATTCAAGAATGCGGCATAGGAGAGATGGCAAGGAAAACAGGATGTAGTCAGGAGCGAACCGGCTAAAACGTCGGATGAGTGAACCTGCCTGGTGGATAAATGAAACATCCTTTAATTGAAATTCTTGAGGAAAACTGGCATAAGGCGGTTTCAACTGTGAGAGGTTTGCGAAAGTTTGTTTTTCTTGGAGAAAATTTTAGAACTAATTGCTTTTTTTAATATCACTTATGCATGTACCGTATTTGTAAAATTCAAGTCTTGACGTATACTTTTACTTTTGGATATCTTCAAAGAAAAGAGTCCACAAATCACATGATTGTGGCGGCCAATTAACATCGCCACGACATGAGATAACACGGCCATTGAATTTCTCGCGCAAAAGAGCTATTGTTTCGTTGGCTACGTGGAAGAGGCATCATCCTGTGGGAACCACATATCATCCAGGTTCATATCCTCAATTTCTGGCTAGAAGAAGTCCGTTATCATCTCACGATAGCGAACACCATTCACGGTAACTGTTTAGACGACCTCATTTTTGAAAAAGTACAATTGTGTACCTACCTCTCTATGGTTGAATTTGTCAAACACTGAAACAAAGAAATGTCGAATTACGTTGGGCAAAATTTGACGTTGAGGTGTGACTCAAAATTAACATCGTGCATCATAGTTGGACCACCCTATACATTATAATAAACCAGCTCACCCTTTCAGCTTCCTACCGTCTGGAACCTCTGGCATAGAATCCAAAACAAGCACTTTCTTCAAACACCAGAACTGCAATACTCTTCTTGACGAACATTTTACCATCACCTAAATATTGTTTTTATAAAGCCCGAATTTAGGGCTTACTAACACGACCATACATACTCGTACTTTGTAATTTCCAATTATTTTATAATTATTATAAGAAAGAAAACTCAGTCATCGGAAGATTTTATCTCTCAAACAGTAAAACGGTAGCTCGAGAGCCAAAACAGGAGATCTACTGCTCCTCTTAAGCGATTTCTTCTTCATCTGTAGTGGCTTCATTCGCAATATTCTTAAGTATTATTGCATTATGAATTTCTTTGTTTATATGTTGTCACAGGAACTTTTTATGTAGTATCACATGTTTAAAAAAAATTATACAGAATGAAAAGTACAACTCTAACCTTCGCAGAATGAATCTAAAACAAGCACTGTTTCCATAGGCCACTTTTCTCGACACCCGTTTAACTAATCAACTTGGCACCATAAAGAAATGAAATTGACAGTCTAGTTCATATCGTGGAGATGACAAACTGGTTGGTGAACGAAACCTAAATTTTTTCAGCAATTTTTTAATCGGTGATGTTCATTTTACGAGTATATCGAAAACTTGAAATCTCTTCGTTATTTCTAGAATTTGATGATTTTCTGGTTATCTTTTTAATAACAACTCTGATGACTGTTCGAATTATGATGATTTTTGTTAAAAACTATTTTATTTTTCACCACAAGTTTAAAAAGTAATACCTCGATCATTATTTTTGAATAAAAATAATAATAATAACGAAAATAATAATTTTGGTTAATTTTTTTTTAAATATTAAATCAGTATGTGTGAAAAATTCACTTTAAATAGGTTAGAGTCACAATGAAATCTCAAAGATACACTCACTTGGGTCTTACCTATCTATACAGACCTATTTTCTTCACGTGTTCTCTTATCCAGTGTGTAGCCATGTAATTATTCTGAGCCGATCCCTGCTGGGTTGAAGCAGTTTTTAATTTTTTTTTTACATTGTTTTTCATAAAGGTTTATCATTGTGTGATTCCAACTGTATTTTCCAAGTACTCTACATGTTTTTTATGGACAAATTTTCTGATTTGGCTCCGTATCTGGAGTTTAGGTACCTTTACAGCTGGTTCAGAGTCCGTGATTTCCACATACATTTAATCTGTTCAGGTCCATCAGTTCTTTATGGCATTTTCAGACGTTTCGATGTCACTTTAAGGTTCATCAGTGCTCTGAATGCAGCCTGGAGTTTTAGTAGTCGTAGTAGTGAAAGTGGTGATATCCTAATGATGCCAACTTGAATGATGAAACGCATACCGAGAAGTATGTTTTAGTTCTGGAGAAGAAGAGAAAACTTTATATTGTAAAATACAAAATACTTTCAAAAGTATTGATTTGATTTGTAAACTATTTCTTCAGTATTTTCCAGGAAAAAAACGACATAATTCATCTATTTTTTGCTGGAATATGCAACTTTTCTCCAATGTAACTCTCATCTATATATTCTCGATGTAGATTCAAAGCCAGTCCCTCAACTCATAAAGTACATGTTTCGATTTTGTGACATATTTCCTCATAAACTTTCCAGCCCTAGTACGGCCCTAGACATCTTTTCGCCATCGGGTCAATCCTACCTCAGGCAACTTTTTCAACTCAATAAAAACTGTCGTTTGTTTGCAATAAAGTTTGAAAAGTTCGTCGACGTTAATGCACAGAGTGTTTTTGATCGATTGACAATTACTAAGTTGAAAACTGTCGAAGATATTTCACAATTCTTATTCGAGGATGAAATTTATCGTCAGTTTGATGATGAGTCGGAGGAAGACGTGCTTATTGCGACCTAGAGGGATTTTGTCAACAACTTTGTAATCAAGTAGTTGTAAATTTATAATGAGTAAACAAGTTCAAATTATTATGTAGTGAGCGATCGACATTATATTGTAGAATCAACTGAACCTTTTGGCTTTAACATAAAACCTAAGGAAATTTTTGTTTCCACACCCTATACCTGAGGGGTTCAATATGGCCTGTCAAGATGGTGTGTCTACCTTAGTCTACCGTAGTCGCATAATGGGTATGAAAGTTTCTGACACCAGGTGCAGGATCTACCACGAGGCGCCAGGTGTTTCTTCGTACTTCGAAGAAGTGCCAAATTTATTTAAACTATTCATTCCCCACTCTGAGGCTGATACAAGCTAATAAGTCTAATGTAGTCATTCTCAACCACCAAAGATGGTATTCATCGTATAGTTCTCAGCTCTGGTAGAGACGAATGCCGTCTAAAAAGAGGAGGAGAAACAGATTATTTATCGAGATTTTCCGCAAATTCTATTCACCACTCTGTCCCTCGAATCTCAAGAGCATACCGTCTTGACGCAGTAAGGCAAAAATCTTGGCCGGACAATTGCAGAAGGCTGTCATCCTTGGCTCATTCTCTGACGCAGTGATCACTTACCTCACGGTGTAGGATCGTCATTGCTTGGTAATGGTGCCTTTCCAACGTATCGGGGTTTAGGTGATAGAGCTGGACCAGCGCAAACTTGGATGCAATCATAGTAATAAAAAACCAGAGAGGTAGTGGACTTTCGAGTTTGGAGTGTCTGTATGACTGAATTGTACTGGATGGTGCCTATAAAGTCATCAGGATTTCGAATCTCATTCTCTACATGGTTCGTGACCATGAGAGAGCAGGAATTGAAGCATTTCTCTTCAAGGCAGGTGCCCGAGCGGATTAGTGATCGACTTGGCTTGATTCAAAAAACTGAGAGGTTCATTTTGGACCGCCAGGATGGCGTCTACAACAACTTAGTTGCCAACTGGATGAACTATAAAGTCGCTACACATGAACCAAAATTCCGCTACACTGATTCATATTTCGCTACGCTTGTATATCTGACGCAATCAGTTCGCGCATGCGCCCTATCCAAAATTAAATACCACAGAACTTACAGTTTGTAGTTTGTGTACCGCTCAGATACCACAAAACTGAACTGTCACTAACTGTCAGGAATCAGGGTCATACTACTTTTCAACCGCGCAACTCAGCAAATGGTACCTAATTTTCTAAATTTATAGCAGTTAATTTTTGAAAGCTGTCTTTTCGACCAAATATTTCCTAGCTTGGAATAATGATTTTGAAAAGTAAAAATGAATATCAACGAATAGTTACTCTGAAATCTTGAACGATCATTCGCGACAGATCTAATCCATCCTTTTAAGTTGGAATCAGACAAACAATGTTGAGAAAAAGTTTGTTTTCGAGACTTTTCGTATTCTTGGAACATGTTCCGTTCCCGTCAATTTCAAATGCGATAGCTCTCTCGCTCGAGCTACAATCAAATGAACTATCTTCCATTTCCACTGAAATTTGTTCCATATAATTCATAATACTTGAGACAGTCGAGACTTGTAGTTCCAAGATATTGGAGGTTACATGGTTTATGATAGTAATGAAAATATCAAAAAATATTCTTCTTCTCTTTCACCATGTAATGACTTCAGCTACTAAGACTGTATTGAACGTATTGACTGTACATTCAATTATTCAGCTGTCAGCTTCGAGTGCTGTCTGCTGCCTCTTCTTACAAATTTTTTTCAATACTGATTATTTGTAGAAAGTTCCGCTACTTTATGTTCAAATCCGCTACGCCGCTACCATCGAGTAAATTCCGCTACGGTTGGCAACTCTGCGGAACTTAATCTACCGCAGTCGCGTGATAGTTATAGAGTTTCCTGACACAATTTACCCCACGACGTAGAGAGTGGTCATTGGTTGATAATGCTGGTGCGCCTTCCCGAATGTATCGGGTCTTCGGGAATAGGGCCTGATCCGCGCAACCTAAGGGAAAAAATTATGCTGATAATGATCATGTTAATAAAATTTCTTGTGGAATATCAAAAGTATTCAGCTATAGCCCTTTTCCATTCTCTTATTGAATTTTAACAGGGCACATGATTCTCTGATCCAATAATCACATACCCCATGGTGCCCTCCGAAAGAATCGGGGGTGTGGGAATAGAACTCTATCAGAGCATACTTCGAGGTAATAATAATAATAATAATTAATATCATCATTGTGGAATATCAAGAGGACAAATTGTAATTTGGCTATAGCCGTTTTTCCATTCCCCAATTATCATTATATACAGCGCTAATAGATACAGTTCAATGAATTGAGATTTTGGAAATCGAAACTTTCAACAAAGTAGTTTTGAGCTGAAAACCCAAAACGTAATTACCCAACTAGGTAGAAACATAAATACCAATCACGATCGGGAAAAAGCTTTCCATATCTTGGGCCTAAATTTCTCAATACATTGCTTGATCATATAGAAAATGAGGACTCTGCGAATCGATTCAAAAAAACTAAAATATGTTGTTCGAAACACACGTATAAACTTTTTCCACTTCATATAGGCAATGGGGTGAAATCAAAACAATATGTCTGTTATGTTTTTCTTAAACAGAGAAAGATACTATAACAAGAACAATAGCTGAACATAGGAACATAGCTGAAAGCAACCGGTTTTCTTCAAACATAAGCGATCAAACATAGCTTCAGACAATATTTTACCAAGTCAAAATCTATAACAACTCAAGGTGTGTGCTGGATCGTTCAAAAAGCACAAGCTGCATATGGTATTATGTATACCAAAAACAGTAATCAATATTCGGCGAAATATTGCAAAATTGAGAAATATAATTGCTAAAACTGGTCCATGGCACCAGACTTCTGGAAGTGTGAAGAACGGTGGTAAATTGAATACGATCCATTTTTAAATTCTTCAAGAACCATGTTCTTCAAATTCACAGTTCGAATGAGTGAAATTGTCTAAAAAGAAATGAATAAGTTTTAATCAGTAATTAGTAAAGTCATTGTGTCAATGACAATGATTTAATGTGAAATAAGTGTACATTTTTCGAAGATAATACATTGTGTTTGCTTTAGCGAATAAGTCCCCTGATGTTGTCAATTAAAATAACAAAATGTGCATAACAGTCCTAGTGGGCGAAAAAGTTTGTTGATAATGTAACAACTTACGATATTACAACCAACGTCCCTGAAGGAACGAACTTTCAATGGTTCATCATATTCCGACGTTGGATAATGGAAAAAGTCGTAAATTGATGGAAAATGTGGACGTCGCGTCGGGGCGGCGCCAGTTACGCTAGATACAACTACTAGACGCCCGCCGTCGCGACGTATCATAGGAGATAACATCGTGAAAATCTAGGACACTGTTGCCACATGGCACGTTTAGAGATATGACAATTTTTTAACAATCAATTTTCTGGAACTATCGAGAAAAATTATAAGAAAATGACGAGTACAAAAGAAACAATTTTTGTGTCAAAGTTATTTAATGGTTTTTTGCTGAACGTTTCATTCACAACTGCGGTGGATATAATCAAAGGCGAAAAGGAAACGGAAGGAGTGCTCAAGTTGTCCTCACAGCAAAAACTGCATCATTCAGGGTAACAGATTAACTAAAGTGTATAGAAATAATTCATACGAATATTTTTTATTTCTTGCATCTCAATAAGCGTAAAAATTACTACTAGTTTGCCATTTTCTCCACGATGGTTTATGTAGTCAATTACAATAACTTACTAGTGGTGCGTTCCTAGCCTTTAAACAATCTTTCCGTGGGTTTGTTTCACTTGAGAAAAAATTATATTGTGGCTTTGACAAACTCTCTTGGTTTTATTGCATTCGCTACATAAATTTGCATTCCAGTTGGGTTTTTTTGTGTCTAGAAACATGGGAAATATAAAAATAATACAAATTCTTTCCTAATCTTCAGCATTTTTCGACAACACAAAAATTCAACCTATGAAAAACAAAATGAGGATAAATACACTATGGTATATACTAAACCTGAATTGTTAAGAATAACTCTGAAATCTCTATAGAGTCGTTCAGAAAACTGACAAATGACTGATCACAATAACCGTTGAGTTTTCCTTATATTTTTTTTCTTGTTGACAATGCAATCCGACAATTCTACAATATTTCTTTTCGTATACGTTCGGAACAGTTTCACAAACGCGCTTTTGAATGGGTCAGGTATATATTTTAATCCGCTACTTTGTGTAGTTGACACGATTTACTAATTCCTTTCCTAAATGATATTTTTCCAAGAGATTTTTTGTACTTTCACACCTAGCTCAGAAGGAATGGTTATGTCGCGTCTCTTTGAAATAAAATGAACTGTTTGTATAAAACCGGCGTTTGTGAGTTTGCAATAGAAAAATTAATGTCAGGTGTAACAAAAAAAGAAGTTCTGGATCTGGTGTCGTATTCAAGAAATGAAAGCAGTCATGAAATTTTTTTTCATATATTCATCACTACGTCACTACAAAAACTATCGAACTTATTTTCATACGGTTTTCGCTAATTGACGAAGTAATTCAAGAGGAAAGTTTATATGTATAAATCATATATAACAAAACAATTCAATTAAGAATAGCTTATTAAAGCTACCTAGATGGATACGGTATTTATTCCCATCAAATTGAGATAAAAGTATGCTAGTAACCTTAGGCATTTCATGCACATCATAATTGTCTTTTACATTATTCGATTTGAATTAATATCTTGGGAGTTAGCGTAAAGTTAAAACTATCGCGCGACAAAATAAGTTACAGCGGTCATATAAATCGATACGGCACTAGTGATAAAGAAAAATTGCAACTGTTTTGAATATGTTTTACTGCTGAATCATTTTGAAAGTTAACGTCACATTCAGTTTTGTATTGTCTTCAGCTAGATGTATACTTACCTATTTTAAAATTGATAATGATATTTGAAACATCACAATTTCAATGACATTTACTTTTTCTACAAAAATTCAACCTTCATAGAGTTTTCGCTCTGGATGAGAAAATCCGCAATTAGTAATGAATAGCAGAATATCCAAATAAGGAATATCCAAAGTCATTTTCTGAGAATGAAGTAAGGAATTCCTCAATCCCGGTCCTGTTATATTGGATATAATCAATTTTTATCATAATATTCGAATGTCCATATATCATGGGTATGCCAATGACATTAACTCACTCATAAGACCAAATAAAAATAAGGTTTACAAAATAGTATATGAGTTGTTGATATAATCAGGAATAGGTTAACGAAGCACGCGTCCAGAGTCTGTAGTTTTGTTCTGGTGTGGGAAAAGTGTTTTCAATGTTTACTCCTCATAAATCGATTGAAGATTTTTTCATACCGAATAAACAAATAAAAAGTGTCGAAATCAATTGGTAAAAAATAAAATCGAACGTAATCTATTATTTCTGGGTGATTTTCATGTAAATGTACTTTACTTCGCAATTAGTCCAACAGGGTTGATTCTGATCATCTTGCTGACTATTCAATAGGTTTCCCTCTGCCAATATATGGAGGTATTCCCGATTTGAATTACCAAATGCGGCACCTCTCTTTTAAGAACAAAACACAATCACTACAGGAAAATCTTTAAATCACTCTGAAAGCGGTGCTGGTGCTAAAGTAGCGATTCATGTTGGATTTGAATCGCTGGAGATTAAATTCGTTTGGAAAAACGTTCTCGGGAAGTTGAGTCCACATAAACGCAGTTCTCCAAATAAAAGAGTTTTGAACAGTGAAATTCGAGGTATACAACCTTTCTTCGATGTTCCAGGCTATCAAGGTTACAAGTGATGTTCTTGTCTCCAATCAGGTGAATGGCTCTTGTCTGGATAGAATCCAGCACCTTCAGTGTATGCTTAGGGGCGGAGTTTCATATATGTGAACAATACTCCAAAGAAGGTTTGATCTGAGCTTTATAAAGTAGCAAAAGTTGCTGAGGTGTGTATAATTTTCTGGTTCGGAACAGTGTTCCAAGCCTTCGAGGAATTGTTTGTCCCAACATTATTATATTCGGTTCGGAAACATTTATCTTCTTGGAAAAATATTTTATATATTTGGTTATCATCAGCGTAAGTGCGTATTGATGTGGAATTCAGACAGTGGGGAAATTGAGATCTTTGACGAATGAACGCTAAAGGACCTAGAATTGGCCCCTGAGACACTACACTTTTCAAAGTTCAGAAATCTGATGCAACATTAGTCATAATACAAAGCAAGTACTATTCTCAAACACCAGAACGCAACACTTTTCTCGACGCGCGTTTCACTAACCAAGTCGGCGTCTTCAGTAGATGAAATACACACTGAATAAATCTTCTCGCTTCATATTGATCGAATCAATGTATTTTTGACTACACGAGAATACAGGGAAGCAGTATGTCAACAGTCGATAATATTTTCTCGTCCACCCCTTGCCAAATTCCCCCTATTGTCATTCATCCTGATTTTTCTGACCATGCACTCTGAATTGTAAAACC
>WOGO01001306.1:0-18607 GCA_015342085.1 Leptinotarsa defecta | reverse complement strand
TGTAATATAAAAATGCATTGGGCATCACTAGAATTTCCCCAAAGTAGAATACCGTAAGAAATGTGAGACTGTATGAGCGAGCAAAATACTATTTTCAACGTAGTGAAATTTGTTTATCGGTTTCAGCTGTCTAAGTAAAAATAAGGCACTCGATAGCTTACTTTTCAAACTTGAAATGTGGCTTGACCAAGTATGTATGCTTGACAAAGTATGTGCTGTGCTGTTCCATAATTTTCCAAACAGATGCGACAGTGACTATCTTCCAACAGTCCGAGTCTCTGCATATGATGATTAAAATGACAGTTGCCTGTAAGAAGGCCTGTTGGACATCGTAGATCAACAGTACTGTAGTCCAACAATTGTTTTGTATCAAGCTTCGAAAAGTGAATAAACCCCTTGATGCAAGCAAATCCTGGAAGATTCTGCCAGAAGTCCATAAATCTTCTTGCCATCCAGGTGTTAAATCTTTTTTTGGCAAAGGCTAAAGCCGATGTCAATGACAGGTTCTGGTCTGATGAAGCTGCTTGCAGCAGCCACCTTTGCAAGGGAGCCAGCAGCCTCATTGCAAGACGAGTGTACTAACATAAAAAAATGACTAATCAAATGTACGTAGCCGGCAAAATTTGATTGATCTCGTATGCTCCACTAGGCCATTTTGTTGGATTCATAGTGAATATCAGAAGATGGTCTACCATTATTCCAAGCTGCACATTTTGGCCTGTCACCTGAGGGGACCAAGAGAGTGCCTTCTGGTTGGTAGGTATAGTTAGTATCCTGTAACCATGAGAGGGTGTCTCATTGAAATACATCACAGAAGACCTATTTCCAAAGCCACACATTTGTGTTGCCTACCTACCTGATGAAGATGGTCACAAATCGATCAGGCCCCTTATAAGATTGAGGAAATCCACCATGGTCTATCAACCTTGGGATGAATTATTATTCACTAGAAAACTCAAGCTCTGGTGATGCAGCAAACTATTGAAAATTCAATATTAATTTGCACTCTCCTGACAGCTTTCAGTCGGAGAGCACTATATCAAATTCAAATTGACACTGAAGTACGTGCCACCCAACTTTGTGGAAATAGAAGAAGCAACCATTCTGTCTGGCTTGGTTGTTAAGTAATCGCCTAAACAGTAAAATATTAAAAAACATACGTGTATATTCAAACAAATAATTATGGTTTATTATGAAGGTTGTAATATTTTGGAAAAACTAAGGACCTAATTTTTGCATCATCTTATATGAAAAACACCCATAGTTTTGTACATCAGCTCAAATTTTTCATAATAAACATAATTATATATCAATACATATAGGTTTTTTATAGAAAAGTTGAAGTATCTCGGATCAAAATAACATTATCAAGTTCTGGCCTTATTGGTTCTCTCCGCATGGTGCCACAACCTATTTTTGCACAAATAAATAATCGTTATAAAGATTTGTATTTCTTGTCTTTTTGAATTCTTTTTTCTAACACCAATTTCGTCTCTGTTGAAGGAAACAAAAATCAGAACTGACCCAACACATCAACAGTCATAAGCAGCATTACCCATTGGACAAATTTGATGGAAAATAAGAATGGGAAAGATTCACAAAAATTAATGTTCGTGAAAAATTGACATTGTGGCGAAATCTTCAAGAGAAATAAAAAAAATTGTGAAAATATTTCAATTGTTTTATTCTACATATCTTTCTTTGAATTGATAATGATCGTGTATTAAATAATCTAATTGTAATAATTATATGTTTTCAATTAATATGCTTAATAACAGGCACTAAATATAGCACTCAAAACAGACAATACAAAAATATTTAAAATGGCTATAACAGTAATTATTTATAATATGATATTAAATCAGGGTAAATATGATTATTGGTTCAACTCCTTTCTTCAAGTCGTAACTCAAGTCTATCTTAAAACAAATAAAACATTTTTAGATTCGACCTGCATCATATTACGAATACTTTTGAAAATTCATCTGTTGGTCGATTTCGACACTTCAAATCGATGTTTCGTATCTCAACATTCACATCTGCTTTAGATGTACCAGTTTGGAAAAACTTTTCATGAAAAATGTTATCTTTGCAGAGGGATATTTATAATTAGCAGCAGTGAGCATTCTGAAAATTCAACAGATATCAACTATTTGAAAATAAAAACTACAGATCCAGATAATACACAGACATCTGATGGATATCCAACAGAAATCCGAAAGATATCCTGTGGTTGTCCAAACTATAACAACCTGTACTTCCAGTTTTTGGATGTCCCTAGAACATCTGAAGCATATCCATTGCAAGTCCATTGTGGGATATCTCATGGACATCGTTTTCATCTCTAAGGATATTTCGACCTGACTTGGCCATTAATTGGATATCCATAGGTGTTATCTAGAGAATGCAATAATGCAATCCTCACGTTAAATAGTATCACGCAACTTGAATTGTAAAGAGTATTCAACTTTAGTTTTTCCATATTGATCGACCACATACTCCAAGATGCTCCTGTCCTAATTACCAAATTACCAAAAAAAACAACCTTATCTGCCAAAAAAAAGATTTTGTTTCACTTTATCATTGGTATAGGTGAAATCAAGAAATTGAAGTATTAACTATTTCCTCATCCATCATACCAACCAGATTTTGCCCCCGGCAAGAATCATCTAACATAACCTTAGCAAATTACTCGGGAGTAGAAGAATCGTGAGCAAAAAAGTCATTGATTCTTTCAATGACTTTTTTGCTGCATCAAAGCAATGTTATAAAAAGTACATCAGTCTTAATGGTAAATATGTTGATGAAATAAAAAAAAGTTTTTTTTCGATCAGTTGAGTAACTTTTTAAAAACACTGTCGTTTATCAAATTGTAAACCACAACAAAATGACCCAAATGATACATTCAACTCTATACATAAGATCTGATGACCAGTTTAAAACATAACCCTTACTCTTATTTGCTTGCCTGTGTAAATTACTCGATTCCTAAATTTCCAAACAATAAAAAATTAACCTTCACAAAATCGAAAAACTCTTCAGTTGTGATTCAGACTACTTGAAATTGAAAAAAACAAAGCTTTTCCAACAGAACCAAATCAAACCAGGAAGTGTTAGAAATATTCAGATAGACACCCTATAAGCTGAAGCCACTATACAGTCACCAAAATGGGGAGGATATCATATTTTTGCTTATGGTAATAATCAGATACTTAGCGCCAAGTATTGGACGGGTAAGTACCAGGTGGGTAAGCTCCCGTTGGACAGTTTGGATATCCTCCAGGTTGTTGGCCGTATCCTGGCTGTTGGCCATACCCAGGTTGTTGCCCATATCCAGGCTGCTGCGGAAAGGGTGTTTGGATAGCTTGCTGTTGACCCTGGAAGGTTCCTTGGGGTCCTTGTGGGAATTGGTATGAAGCTGTAATTGATTGAATAGGATAAAAATCTATACTTACAATTATAACCATTTGTTTATTGTATTACAACAAATGAAAATGTTTACATTTATATAATATATTCTTAAAATGAAAATATCTTTATTGTTATATTTTTGGACATTAATTATAATAATAATAGTATAATAATAGAGTATAACTTTTTAGAAGTATTCAACAATTCAACGATTAGAAATCCAAGCAACTTGCTATCACAACTTCTATTTCAAACCATCACATTCATTATTGAAAAAAACATAGATTTGACCACGTCAAGGTTTAATATAGACTAGCAGAAAAACAATGGAGAGTATCAAATTTTTTAACAAATAAAGGAAAAGATAAAGTCTCTTCAATTCTCTGTCAAAAGAATTGCTCCTACATATACTAATTTCTCATCTCAAACATCTCATTACATATTTGGTAAATGATCCTGTAGAAATAACTTTAAAAAAAGGTAATAATTGCAGTCTCAGATGACACCATGTCAAAAACATCCCATACCTGACACCATATATTCAAGAACTGGTTTGAACTAAAAAGTCAACCCTAATAATGTAGATTTCATTGTCTTGAGATTTATATCAAACAAATTTTCTATGCAGAGGGTATAAAAACTTTAGGAAAATATAACCTTCACATCAATATGTTATTCAGTTTTGACACTATGTCTAGTAAAACAGTTTTCCACAAACACCAATCATTATTCTGAACAAAACTCATATTTGAACACATTTTGAAACACACACTTATCAATTAGATTGAAAAACGTTTACTTCTAGCAAAATATGAAAATTTTGTACAAATAACTTACAAGGATAAGGAATAGTACCATATGGATTGTATCCCTGTGGCATCGGAGGTGGTACGTATGTTGGATACGGAGTATTGGCAGAAGCTCCATAGGGTACTGGCATTCCCTGAGTGTAAACAGGGTAAGGCAGATTTGAAGGAACGCTTGTTGGAGCAGCAGGAGAAGCGGCAGGAGCACTAGAGGGCGATGGTTTATCTGTTGAATAAATTAATAAAATTAAGAACATATGTTCCTTATCATGACAATATATTATCCATTTTGGTACTATTATAAATTATGTTTGAAATTCTCTCCTGCACATATTGTAGTGTTACAATATAGTTTAATTGTCGGGGGAATCACTTTGTCATTAAACAGTGGAAATTTTCAAATCTCTGGAAAATCTCTCTTGTATTTCTTATACTCAAATGAGGTGCAACAAACAACTTTGCAAACTACAAACCAATAACTCTTTCTTTTATCTGTGCAAATGCCTATGATATGTGTGTCTAAGAGAAATATTATAAATGAAAACCAACACGGCTTCATAAACGAATGCTCCACTATATTAAATCTAGCAGTGTTCTTGGTGAGTGAGGCAGTGAAAAATAAAATAAAAGTTGATACAATGTACCCAGATTTTTCAAACGCCTTCAACAGATTGGATCATTCTGTTCTTTTGGTTAACGGAAAAACATATTTTAAACAGATTTTTTTTCTGTATAAATTAGATGTCATCAAGTTCGATTAACCGGTACCTCATTTATATCAAAGGCTTTTATGACCTCAAGCAGATAACCTCAGAAAAGCAACCCAGCACCACTCTTATTTTCATTATTCATCAATGAAATAGGAGTGAACATAATCTGCAGGTCCTTGATGTAGAAGATTGCAAACAACTTTAATGAGACATGGAAAAATTTTTTTAACGTTGTTCATTTTAAAATTCCATCAGCTTCGCTTTTTCAAACTTGAAAACTCTACACAAACAAGAAACTTAGGAATTGAATTTGAATAAAAATTATTTTTTGTTTCCGACATCAATGAAATAATTTCAGCTGCAAACATGATATTTATAATCTGCTGAACCTGTAAATACTCAAGAGATAATAAAAATAATAAACTTTAAATAATTACCAAGAAACTACAATGGTTTATACAGGGAATAATTTATAAAAGAAATATTCATATATAATTTTTTTTCAATATTAAATTCTACAAAAAGGATTTGAAGCTGTATATCTTCTATTAATTATCTGCGAGCGCTTTCGACAGTTGGTAGTACTGTCATCTTCTAGGTACTCCTCAAACTGAGGAGCTATTCATAAATGATCATTGAATGAATTTATACAACAAGTGATTATTTTAAAATGTTATGTTTTGAACTTTATTTGAAAATCGACTTTTTCGAACATCATTTCTGGTTTGCAATTGGCAGTCTATATGTTCACCAAACTGTTAACATTGTTGCACTCATCTACACCGACCAAAAATTTGGTTTTTAAAGAAATAATTCAACAGAAGTTACACGTCTTAAAGTCCACCATACTTCTTATATTAACAACTTACGAGTGTGTGAAGTGTGAAATATAAAAATTGGATTAAATTGAAAAGGGGCATATTTTCATGAAGGATACATTTTTTGGGAAAGGTAGGTTTTATATAAAGATGGGGAAGTAGAATGCCATAACATTTCCTCCTCAAAAAATTAATCTCTAAAAATATATCCCTTTCAATTTAAACAAGATTGCTATGGATGGATTCAATCAAATAAGCGACTTGAGAGTGTTCCACGTAAGTGAAATTTTACGTCTCCCATTTATTATTATATTTTGTAGCAATTATGTGAATGATCTGTTTAAAAACCTGTTTTTCTGTTAATGATATTTGATTTAATCACATAATGAATGTTATGTGTTTGTAAACGTATTTGTTTCATGTAATTCTATGTTTATATGAAATCAGCTATTTTGAGAGGGCTTTTTTTCCAGTTTGTATTTGAACATTACTTTTTTGTATGATCTTCACATCTTTGTGAAGGGTTATTTCTTTAAAGTAATTGCTTCCTCCTTCTCTTTGGAAGATTTTCACATTTTTTTGTATAAAGATGTAGAAGTAGAAAGCAATAACCTGTCTTTCACAAAAATTGGGTGGTTCTTGTTTTTTCAAAGGTATTTATAATTTGAGAAGTTCTGATCTGAACTCGAGTTCAAAACAGAGTTTCCTAAAATATTTCGAAAATGAGTACAATCTCAACACATGAGACTTTGCAATAGTGAATTTAAATCATGAAATATCGTGAAATATCCATGAAAACGGTTCATCAAGACTAGTA
Source organism: Leptinotarsa defecta (assembly GCA_015342085.1). Lineage (NCBI taxonomy): Eukaryota > Metazoa > Arthropoda > Insecta > Coleoptera > Chrysomelidae > Leptinotarsa > Leptinotarsa defecta. Next base: position 12,045 of record WOGO01001306.1, on the reverse strand, counting down.
CATGATGATTATTTGATATTTCAAAACTGATAATTCTAATGAGAACATTCTGTACATTTGAGTGTGATTATTTATTAAAAATATATGTGATTCAAAAACACCGGAAATTAACATAAAAAGTCATAAACAACATACGTATAAACATAAATCTAGGTGGTTCATCAACAATGGCTCATTTGACGATTCTCTTTTGAATCAAAATTGTTTCTCAATATTAGATTATTTCATATCGAAATGAAAATAAGGATTAGGGTTTACCCTTAGGTGCGAAAAACTGATGGGAAATATAAATTTCCAAATAATGCCCCGCCTATAACTGTTTGCAGTGTTAGTATCCAAACATTGGGGATGTTTGCATTTCCCGCTACTTTGAACAATATTCGTTACAGAGAAAACTTTTGAATCCACTCAAAAATCGATGACGTCAATGGAGGGATCACTGATCGATGTATTTCTCGATAATTCGATGTATTTCTCCTTTGTTTTTTGGGTATATAACTTTGCACATTCTGAAAAATGAACAAAGGTAAATCATTAGATAAATATGCTGTATCCCAAGTGAACCTTAACTGAATTCTCAAAAAACATTCTCAAATAGCATCATGTTTCATAATGAATTATAATGAATGATATATGTCAAAATAATTGGAGCTATCACACTATGAGGATCACGTTTTATAGTGAATTATAGTGAAGAACTGGAGCCATCACAATTTGAGGCTTTTATAGTGAATTACAAGTTTGGAAACGGAAAAAGAATGATTTTCGAAACGTCGACATTGACGAAAGCTAAGTATAAATAGTTCTTTGATTTTTTCAATTGATCTTTACAATCTTCTGTCAAAATTTATGAATACGATAAGTTACTGACTGATTGGATTCTTCAGTTGTTTATATTAAGAAGTAACTTTTCAGGATGAACTTTAGCTTTGTTTATTTTTCGGATTGTGGAAGGTTATATACTCAAAAAACAGGAAGAAATATTGAGTTCTCCACAAAAAAATGTGTTTCAAAGAATTTCGACGTATATATTCGATATGAAATGATGTATCAGATGAAAATCATTTGAAACATTTTCATCTAATACACCATTCTGTTAATTGTTTATGATATCAAAAAATGATTATCTTTCATTTGTTAGACGAATTTCTGCTCAAAATACCTACTAAATATTTCTAGGCAGATTATTGAGTGCCAGTTTAGATACTGAACAGGGTCGTTCAGTGGAATATAAGTTTTTAATTTTTTTAATGTTCTGGTAGTGCTTGTCATCCAGAATAAAACTGCAGAAACTACAAATCGATAGTATTCATCGTTATCATAATACGTTATTTCAAAACTGCGTGTTCATCTAAAACTAGCGTGACGACACGAGATATGTGCGAATGTCGATACAGCCTTTGAACCACGTCGGAACTTTTTTGAAACGGAGCATTTGCTGTTTCGACTGCAAAGAAGATGTATTCTGTTCAAGAAAGCTTTGTTATGGATTATTTCAATAAGAATGAGAACTGGGTTATGTCTCTAATTCAATTCTTAAAAGCATTTCTGAAGTCCACTTACAATTTTTTTTTGCAGCAAAGAGAAATACAAGTGAAGCGATATAGTCAAGTATTGGATTGTTTAGGTAATAGTTTTCTCCACCCCAATGATTTATTGCTGAAAACCGTTCACATTCCGTAAATCTGGTGACGTCATGCTTCCTTCCGCTGATTCGCTTCTTTGAGGCTTCAGAGATTTTTCAACAAGATTTTTAAAATTACGAGCCAATTTTTTTGTGAAATAATAAAAGTTAAAATGAGCTACTAAATCCCTCAAAACATTTTCTACAATTCCGAAATCAATGGATTTCTGTAATTTGTCTTTTTTACGTTTTAGGATATGCAAGGTGGACACTATTCAATTGAGCAAGCAATGTTTGAGAATTATTATTTTTCCATTTTCAGGTACTATACTTCTTCAATATTGTATTGTAATTAACTGGAATATTTTACCTCTTCCTTTTTTATGCGCTCCTCATTTTTAGAAATTTCAACGGCGCTCTCCGAATCCAACCTTTTCAATTCAGCCAGATGCGAGCGTCTCAAGTCAGTTTGAGTGACATATTGCTCCATAGTTTCAGCTATTTGCTTCCAGATGGCCCCGCTAATACCCTCGCGAGATTTCCTCAGGTTGTTCAGCTTCGACTGAAACTGAAAATTTTCATAAGTCTACCGTAGATACCGCCACCTCACTTGTGATCAGGTACAGAGACGGCTTATATTTCAACCAAAAATATATTTGGGTTATCAAATAAAACACAGGAAACGGGATCCTCATTTGAACAATCAGATCAAACATTTTTTTGTATTTCAGACAACAAAATGTGTCGTACATCTTACTGATCAGCACCGCTAAAACCGCAAAAATATATGACAGGGATGGATCCAGGATTCAATTATGAGGCGGAAACATAATGTTCAGGTTATAATGGAATATCATAAAACATTATCAATAGCTGCGGTACCACATTTTGATGAATATTTTTGTAACAAAACCTATGTGTCAGTTGTTTCCCTAAGCCCTGTATGTTGATTTTATTTATTCTAATGCAGGGATAATTTTTTGCGGTCTTTATATTAAACGAATTTCTCGGGTTTCCTGCTTTCACGTCGAGCAAATTCAGCTGTTTGGGCGATGGCAATAATTGTTTATTGGCTTTATGTTTATTTATGAATTACTAATTGATGCAAACTGCGCCTGAGATTATTTGAGATGGGTAGTAACATTTTCATTACAAAATAAATGTTAGTAATCAACCAATTACGAGATTACCGAAATTTAACTATTTTATCTGTGTCAAGAATATATTTTACTTGTATGAATTATTTCAACCACTCTAACAGTTCCCAATAAACTTTCTATCCACTTCTGAACTGAAGCAATATTTAACATACCAACGGAGCAAAACCCTGAGATACCGTTACACCAATGTTCTTCTGCTAAAATAAAATTTCATTTCCTTAACAAAATTTTATATCGATCAATATGAATATTTCAAGATCTTAAGTGTCTCCAGATCCAGATCCAGCTGATTAACGAAAAAACAGATTTTTTTTAACAGATCCAGTTCGTGTCTGGAAGTTACTTCTTTGCTTGATATTCACATTTTTGTATAGAGTTATTATTTTGAAATTGAATCCCTTTTTGAAAGATTCCCACATTTTTTGTATCAAGATAGAGAAGAAGAAAGCCAAAAACTTTCTTTTCCAAAACTTAATCCCTCCCAAAAATAAACCCTTTCAATATAAATCATCACAGGTGGTTTTGTCAATCGGACTCGAGAATACACTACTCTGTATTGAAAATTTTCAATGCCAACGTCATCTTCTTATATGTATACACGATAGAAAAAAATTATATCAAACCAAAAAATATGGTAGATCCAAGATACAACTGATTTTTGAACAACTCATGATTAATTTGTTGTGATTGTGACAGTTTTATATATTTCCTGTTTGTTTCACCTATCTGTACATATACCACATATTCATTGAAAGTACATCATTATTTGAACTATTCTCAAAAATCCAATGTGAATGTCATTTGGCTATCTTTACTCTCCGTTACATTTAGGGTCAGTTTTCTGAACATAATTTTATTGCACTGGAATTTTTCTGAAATTAGTAAAATTGGTGATGTTTTTGGATTCAGGATATTATATTTATTGCAACTCTGAAGAAGATGATTATAATCACCAAAATGTTGGCAATAACAGTGGTGAATATAGAGTAAGTGTATTTTCAAGTCCAATTATTCGTGAGAGAACAACCCACAATATCTTTGAACGTGAGGCACATGGTAGAAGCATATTCAAGATGTACGTAAAAAATCAGCAGCACCAAAGTCAGGGATACCTTCGAGTCTGCTGTTGATCGAAAGGCAACAGAAAAACCTGACTCAACATTGTTACCACAAAGAATTGCTAGCCACTAACGAATGGTTATCTAACCTATACTAAAAAGAGAATAATATAAATGACAGAAGGCTGTAACTATTTATAAATATATAGAAAAGGCGGCAACAGATGGCAGCGAAATTCATTCTTTCACTTTTATCTCCATAGGTGAAGAGATACCTGATACAGTAAAGAGTGTTCACATTTTTTTCATTTTTTGTTCTGATTGATTTGGCCATTACTTGATGAAGATCCATAGTAATTTCAAAAACAACACCTCACGATTTGATAAAGTTTGTGGAGATCAAATCGTGAGGTGTGATTTTTGGAATTTTTTTCATTGATTGTTCTCCATCAGGTTGTGAGAAATCTTTATCAAATAATGTCCAAAATTATGAACCCTATAATTATTATATTGAAAATAATAAATTACATCAGTGGCACCTACAATTTTTTATATTGCTTTGGTTTATGGTTATAATAATTGTAATGTTGAATGCAGGAAATATAATATTTTGATAAATTTAGTAAAATATTATATAGAAAATTCGCTTGAGATTAAACGTTGGTACTCATATGATATATTTTTCAGTATTCCGATTTAATTAACTTGAAAAGGAAATATTTTCAATGAGAAATAAAAATCTCGAAATATTCATCTCTGTCAATTACCTACACCGTATGTTCTGGTAAATGCCTGCCAAAAAAAATTACTTCCTTTGCTAATACCAGTGGCTATTGAATTATATCCAACAGACATTTATGCAAGATACCTCACAGAGATAAGTTTCGCAGATGTTTCTCGTTATTCCAACAGTAGGACCATGCTGAAATTATTCGAGAGATCACCTACAGGCCGGTTTTGAGGAATTACCTCTCATCAGTTCAGGAAAGATCCGACCCACACAGCAAAGTCCCTGGGACTAGATTAATTTCAACGCGACTCGACTGCATTTACGAAACTTTTGCCTAAGAGAAATAATTTTTAAGTAGTAACAGCTCCATCTCATGAAAAAAGCCTCAGGTTCGAAAGAAATATTCCATACATTATATACAGAGATCAAAACGTACAAGAAAATGAATTTTTCGAAATAAAATATCAAAATATCGACCTCTTCCAACTATCTACACCGCAGGTTATCCTAAATGCAGGTTATCCGAGAAAATGCAGGTCGAAAAACAACTAGTTCTCCTGCTAATACCACGCTGCATATTGAATTATATCCGACAGACATTTATGCAAAATACCTAACATAGGTTAGTCTCGCAGATGTTTCTCGTTCATCCAGTAGCAGAACCATGCTGGACCGATCTCGAGGTATTACCTCTCATCAGTGCTGGAAAGATCCCACCCAAATAGCAAAGTGCCTGGAACTCGATTAATTTCAACGCGGCTCGACTGCATATATGATACCTTCCGCTTCGAACTGTTACTATTTAACAATTAATTTTTTTCTCAGATGAAGGTCTAGAAGAAATCCCAGGCAGTCGATTTCGCGTCACTCACAAGAACTCGGCGTTTCGCAGACCACGACTTGGCGACTTTCACGTCGTGACTTAGGCCTGCACCCGTTCAAAATTCAAATTACCCAGAAACTGAAGGTAAACTACCAGAGACAAGGACGTGTCTGGATGAATGGATAAGTGAACAAACAAAATTGTCGAATTAGGGACGATATCAATCCACATGAGAACCAATAGCGTCAAATGCAACCCTAAAAAGTCATTGTTCAGTATGGATTTCGGACTGGAGGCGACATCGGTCAATATTTCTTGGAGAACGACGTTGGCCAGACAATCACTATCAACGGCAAGCACAATATACCGATGATTACCTACTTCTTTTCGCCTGAACTGAATGATCTGGGCCCCAACGACATGTGGTTTCAACAGGACGGCGCTACGTGCCTCACAGCTCAGGCCGCATTGGATATTCTACACGAGCGATTTGGGGGCATGGTCTTCTCACGTGGAGGTGATGTGAACTGGCCACCGAGATCGAGCGAATTGACCCCGTTAGACTTTTTCATGTGGAGTCATCTGGGTATGCAAATAAGACACAAACCACAGCAGTCCTCATAGTCAATATAACCCACGCCAATGGACAAATTCAGCCTTCCATTGTCATGGAAAATTGGACGTTTCGGATGTTCACCACTCAGAGAAGCCGTGGTGGACATTTGAACGGAGTTATATTCCACACATATGTTTCACATCATCGAATTTTTTTATTGGTTTGAGCTTTTATGTGGTCTGTATACATTGTGTTACATTGTGATATGTTAAATATTTCATTACCTACCCACTCGAATAATTGTTTTTATGCCCTAGTATAATTGTAATATGGAACTAACTATTCTGAATACTCCTGATTTGTTCTGTGTTATGGGACAATATTCTTGGGAACACATTTCTATTTTTAGCTTGGCAGCTTCTTGTATTTATTTGAACATATTTAATTGCCAGGACTGTCGACAGAAGTGTTATGAAAGACATAAAAGTTTTTGAAATTTTGTGGACAGAATAGGTCGTATTTTTTGGGGATTTCAATGCTTTCTGTATCTGAAGGATGAGAAGGTAAAAAAAACTAAAATTACAATGTAACACTTTAAATAAAAGGTGGGCAAAGTGACCCCAATTTTCGTGTAAAACGTGGGGTGACATTGCCCAGTTGAATAACGATCAACAGGTTGGGTACAGGAACGAAATTGCAAGTGGATTAAATTCTTCAGTACATTTATTAATAATAATAAGTGATGAAACTCACCTTGTTTTCGTAGAAGCTGTGTATATGTAATTCTGAAGAGCTCAAATTTTTATGGATAACACACGTTACAAATAAAACAGTTAATTGGTGATAGCACTTATCTGGAACGATCTACAAACTATAGAATATCTCGTTGTCATTGAGGAGGTATGTTTCATTGACTGAATGCGCCTCAACCGACCTTTCAACTATTTACTATGGAGGCACAAAACTGTTTTTTCAAAATTGGCAGAGCTACCCCAATTGACAGTACCTTGAACTATTTTTTTTTTATTTAAAAAGGCCACCTGACTAATCGAAAAAAAATCGTTCATCTCCAATTGTTTTTTGTGACAAATGAGAGTATAAAATGCCGAATGGTCATGTTTCACGGTATTGGTAATGTCAGATTAATCCAATTGAATTTGAAATATAAAACAAAACGGTGGAAACAGTGAAATACTTTTGAAAATTCATCAATAAATGTATTGAGAAATGGATCATTGGATTCTGCGTATTTTCGCGTAGAACGAGTGGTAGCTCACATCAACTGACCTAGACGCGACCGTCGCTATAAAATATTTGTAAGAGTATTCTTAAGTTTCAGATGTAATGAAAGGAATACGACACGAGTGCGAAGAAGACAACATACCTGAATTTTATTTTTTATTCATTTATTTATACACTGTTCTACAGGTTACACCCAACTACACAACAGGGATATACGTCAAATCACAATACGATACCATTACAATAAGTTATAAGATAAAAACTATACATATAGAATTAGCTGAAGTAAAAAGACCTAATCTCAGAGATGGAACGGTAAAAAATGTCGAGCTGTCAACTTGTAGAATTGCATTTGATACACATGTTATGCAGAGGTGAACGTTTCAGAATATTTGTACGCGGTGTTGGTAGATAAAAAGGATCAACCACTCTAGAGGTTGGTCTGGGTACATCGAAATTAAGTTTTTGGAGGATATGTGGGTCAATAATTAAATTACTAATCAGTTTAAAAAGAAAAATTGTGGAGTGAAATTCACGACGGCAACTCAAGTTATTCATAGCATAGCTATTGTCTGATCTATAGGAGAGAAGTTTCAGGAAACGACGTTGTACTGATTCAACTTTCTCTGTATGCAACTGTTGAGATGGATTCCAGATTATGGATGCATACTCTAATTTTAATCTGATGAAAGCGTAATATAAGCTTTTCGATGTAGATGGATTCGAGAAATCTCTGGAGATTCGTGCAATAAATCCATACATTCTGTTTGCAGCTGACAGAATGGCTTCAATGCGTGGTACGAAGGAAAGTTTTGTGTCGAAGGAAACACCTAGATCAGTGAATGTGAGAGGCCGTTGGAGTGGAATATCGTTTATTAAATATTGATATGATATTACATTACATTTACTCGCGCTTAAAGGAAGATTGTTGCGAAAACACCACTGCTCAACACGTTTCAGATAGAGGGAGAGTTAGTTGAAGACAATCCCCAATGCCATTGACAATATAATTCCAAGTCATCCACGTATATCAAACAGTTGATGTCAATGACCTCAACTTTGTTGTTTATGAAAGCGTTAAAGAGAAGTGGACATAGGTTGCTTTCTTGTGGAATACCCGAGGAAGTTGCATATTCCACGGACTTGAAGCCATTAAATATAACATATTGACGCCTGTCAGTGAAGTATGATATGAAATGTTGGAGCAAGGTCAGAGAAAAGCCGTACCTGTACAATTTCGATAGCAGTAATCCGTGATCAAGTCAGTCAAACGCCTTATAGAAGTCCGTATATATATCATCAGTTTGGGATCTCCTATCAATGGTTTCAGAAATATAATAATAATAATAATAATATTCATTTCAGAACATCAATACATAGAATGATACAAAATTTCGATATATAATGAAATAAATGTGGTTGAACTCCACGAGGGTTTCCCCTGTATGTAGAGGGGGTAAGAATAATTCAATAAGTATAAATATATTTGCAAATTAATGCATATTGAGAGGAGACTAAGGAACTAGATTACCGAGATGGAATGGCTTTCTGGAACAAATTCAAAGTCCTGACAGGACAAAAACGGAAAACCGACGGTCACCTGGTGATTGACGGTAACATCATTTCCACCCCTCCCGACAAAGCCGAAGCCTTCCGTGAAAATCACGAAAAAACCTTCCGTCTTCCTAAAGACCCACACTTCGATAACCTATTTCTTAACCTCATTCACCAACAGGTGCCAGCGCAGTTGGGCAGGCACCCAGGTCAAATCCCCCTCGACGCCAACTGTCCCTTAAGATCCCCATTCAGCGAGGAAGACATCCTCAACACCATCCACAGTGGTAGAAATACCGCTCCTGGACCAGACTCGGTTAACCGCCTTGTTCTGAAAAACCTCCCCGCCTCAGCAATCCCATTCATCAAACACATCCTAGATGCGTGTCTCGCACACGCCTACTTTCCAAAAGCCTGGAAACAGGCTAACACAATTCTAATCCCTAAACCCCACAAGGATCCTACTAATCCCGACTCCTACAGAACCATCAGCTTACTTAGCTGCCTTGGAAAACTTCTGGAACGATTATCATAGGTCTTGGTCGGACACTGATAGCGATTCGGAATCGTTCGGAAACATTTTCTGAAAATGCACTGTTTTCTGAAGTACACACTGTGTTATCGAAAGCTTTTTGTTTGAACATTTGAAGTATTGATTATTCTCGCATGAAATTCAATGTTATACCTCACTGCATGGATTACTATATTTCTGAGCGACATTAAGTTTCCATCACCACTAGCTCAAAGTGAAGAAGGCTGATTTCATTTATGCCTCATTTTTCACGTCACACGCCTTAGGACAAACTTCATCATATTTCAATATTATCTGTGCAGTTAAGCTCACATTATGTAATTTTTTTTAAAAAGGAAAATTGCTATCTGACGAGTAAACCGTGTTCGGCCAAGATACTGTTAGAGTCGTTAAGCTGAACAAATTTAACCGATAATTATGACCAAATAATCAGATTCGGCGATACTTTTTGTCATCACATCAGCAGAACTGAACAGAAAACGCAAAGTAATTTAACCTGAAACAAGTATCGTGAAATTTGGGTATAAATGGGATCAGCTATCCTTACACTGGGCTGATTTTTTTTTGATAATCAAAATGTTTGAATACAAGTAAAAGCAAAACATATTAGATTCATACATCAACTCACCTAGAATAAAAACAAGTTTTCCCTTCATACAACTGCATGCAGTTTTTATTTAGAATACTTTATTTTTTCACATCGCAGAAGATAAAACTACCTCATCTACATTTATATTGATAGCTTCCTATTTTTCACTTTCGTCTTACAAAATATTATGACATTTTTTCTTCTCAATTTCAATTTATGATAAAATTTCATTTCATCTTTCTTCCACAATCATTATCGTGATTGACTAGTTTTTCTATCATTCAAGTTTATTCGTCCTTCTAAACATAGTTGATATATTTCATAACAGATGGTGCTAACATCTGTCATACCACTTTGTTTTCAGAAAATCATTTTCTATATCAGAACAATTCCCATCATCGCTGTCCATTTGGTAGCCTGGACCCTACTGAGCGTCGGACGAAGACGTCACGTCATCTGGAAATCATGTACTTGGAGTCTTATATGGGGCTTCGAGGACCAATAAGTCTGGCTATGAGAGAACGATATTCTAAATAGATACATATCATCCTCAGATACATATCATTCTCAGATACATATCATCCTCAAATGTCAGCACATGTGCTCCAGTTGACTGACTCCATTCTTCGTCCTTTGATCAGTAGAAATCAATCAAAATATAACATTCCTTATATCTGAATCAAAACATGATTTTGGTTCGGGTCGAAATGAAAATTTGTCATTGATGTTTGTGTCTTGCCAGTGATAAAGAATAAATAGATTGAAGGACCAAATTTCATTAATGATTCAATTTGATATCAGAAATATAATTTGTACTTGTACTTGTACTGAAGAGATTACTCACATTTTTGAATTACCACATTAATAACGCTTTAATTCTCTGCTACCTAGGCGCTATGTGAAATTGTCATTTCTTTCATTCCTTTTGAATATACTGCAACCCTATGAGACGTAATAACTCGTACGATACAAGGTTCCATCTTAGTACATAATTCAAAAAATAGTTATTTATTAACCGATATCTAAAATCTAATATTTTTCATGTGTATAATACACATTTTTTTTCTGTGACGGGAAAAACGACATCAAAAAATTATATTTCTCAAGTACTCACTTTTTTCACGAGGGCCGGGGGAAAAAGTAATTTCATGAAAAGTGACTCTGTCATCAGAGATGAAATATCAAACTTTTTTCCCGTCACAGAAAAAACATTATTTTCAGCATAAAATAAATAAATCAGACGACTATACCAGGGCAGCTTGAAGTGTAGTAAATGAATTAAGTAATAAATCGCGCAATCAGTCTCCTTCATGAAATATAAAAATAAAATGTACTAATAACCCCTTAAATTGATCCCACAAATCAAATCTGTTGATGGAGATATAGCTGATCAATATTTGAATAATATGAACTGTTTGTCATGCTCAAAGGAACTGAAAAATAAATTTTCCTCGGGATCGGATGAAATACCTCATGTGATCGTTAAATGTGTTCTTAAACATCTTATGTCACCACTTGCCTATCTCAACTCCATCATTTACAAATGGAATGTTCTCACCAGCTTTGAAAACTGGTAAAATTACATCTGTACCAACATGGTTTTGTGGAAAATAAATAGACTTGAACTGCAATTCACGAATATGTTCTTAAAGTCATTAATTGTTTTTGTGACCTTAGTAGGGCGTTCGATTGTATTAGTCACGGAATCTTATCGAATAAACTGTCTAGATACGGAATCCGTGGTGTCACTCATGAATGGATAAAAATTTTTTTGAGTAAACGTAATAATAGAGTCATTATTGGTAACCATCTGTCATCGTGCAACGATTATTCTGAAGTAGGTGTTGCTCAGGGCTGGGTCCTAGGATCTACCTTATTTTTACTCTATATCAACGATATCGTGAAGATATGTAATAATCCAATTTATTGTTCACGCTGATGATACACCAGTTATTGTATCAGACAGGGATGAACCTTGTATACGTCATATTACAAATTAAACAAAATGTTCACGATTCCATAATAGACAAAAAGAAGTTAGTGTCGTTGATTTCGGTGACATACAATTAGTAGATAAGACTCATGATTGATTTGTTTATACATAGAGGAACATATTTTCTGTGGAGAACACAGGAAAAGATGGATATTTCAAAATTTCATTTCGAATTATTCATTTT
>WOGO01001305.1:0-18609 GCA_015342085.1 Leptinotarsa defecta | reverse complement strand
TTTGTGCACCTAACCTATCTTCCTCTATATAAATAAATAACAAAACAACTGTTGTTTATGTGGCTTGTGGAGGTGGTATTGAACTATAATTTATATTTTGCCTTAATTGTTGATTTATAAAGATAATTTTCCTTTTTTAAAGTAGAATATCTAGGTACGTATAAATTATTTCAACTTAATATAGGCGCTGTTGCCAATATGTGAATTAGAAACATATCCCTTTAAAAATTAAAACCCAACATTTGAAACATCAATTTGAATACTTTTCGACGTGAATTTGAAAAACTCATGAATTAAACTCAACTTTATTTTGTTCCAACTTGCATTTGCTGTAATAACCCAAATTGAGAAACATTCCCCGTTGTGAAACTTTACCTTGAGAGCAAAATTGAATCAAGATTTTCTTGAAGTAGAAATTTAATAAAAATATTGATTCAAAAATTGTTCAATATGAGTTCCGATGTTTTGTGAACAATAATACAGTCATTAAAGAGAACAGAATACAGGCTAGTAGACTGTGGTCCAAGTACCACATTGCGTCTGCTACTGTGGCAGACATCAATGAAATACGTGTTAACAGCAAAGACGAAGGTTATATCTTAGTCAGTCGTTGCTAATACTTTGAGATATAACCTTTATCCACGCAGTCAACTCACATACCACTAACAATGTCTACCGCTATAGTTCTGCAGATTTTATTTGTAAGTAAAAATCATTTTTCTGGGGAAAGGTTGATTGGGTAACAGAATAATTTTTTTCTTAAAAAAAAAACAATTGTTTTTGCCGACGTTTCAAATTCAATTAAATTCTTCAGGGCAAAAAAATTCTTCGTGTTGATATTACTATTTCAAAAACCATTAGATACATTTGTTTCATGTCGTTTATGGTTGGTGTTTTCTCGAAAATTTGGCTGTTGCAATGTTTTTTATTTTTTTTTAATGTATCTAATATTTATAATGGTTTTTAAAATAGTCATATTAACACGAAGAAACTTCTTTTCGACCCCTGAAGAAAAATTCAATTAAATTCGAAACGTCAGCAAGAAAACAATTGTTTTTTAAGAAAAAATTGATCCTGTTACCGAACCAACCTTACTTCAGAAAAATTATTGGATCACCAAACTAAACTAAGTGGCTAAGTTCCAAAATTTTGCAAGAGCCAGGAACATTTTGACATGTGAAAGAGTCGTTTCATAGAAAGAAAATGACTTTCACTTCACATCCATTCTGGAACACACTGCATATATCACTTACCATAGACCATCATAGCTGCTGCTCACAATAAGAGATCCATCTCTGTTAAAGTGGACAGCGCTGACTGGGTCTGAATGTGCAGGTAGGGTCTTTAAACATTTGCCTGTTCTAACATCCCATATTCTGACTGACTCATCAAAAGATCCTGATACGATAAGGTTTGATTGGGGATTGAAATTGCAACAAAATACGTAGTTACTATGCCCTTTCAGAGTTTTTAGGCATTTTCCTGATGAAAGTTCCCAAATCTTGAGAGTTTTGTCATCACTTCCAGAGACTAAAAAAATAGAACGGAAAAATTAAAAAATGGTCATTTTCCATTATCAGGGATCACACAGGGTCTCAAAAATTATATCTTAAACTATTATATACTAAAGCGTTTGCAAAATTATGAGACTGCAAACACTTGGATCGAAGGATAATTTTGAAATAATTTCCAGAGAAAGGAAGCGAGAAATCTTAGTTTCAAAAAAATATATTGATACTGACTGTGCTTGTCATAAACAAGGTGCATGATCTACACATTATTGCAAAGAGATTATTTCGAAATAATTTCTTTCTTCCTCTCTTCGGAAATCACCCGCACTTTTATTAGGAGAAGTAGAAAGCCAAAACGTTTTTTTTAAACTAATCTCTCCTTAAAGTTCATTTTTTAATTCAAACATCAATTAAAGTTCATTTCAATCAGGTTGAACAAGTCTAATGCATTTATTCACTATAAAGTGTAAGCTGCTTAGGCTTCAACTATTTCATCGTTTTCATGCTTTGAGAGAAATACATCATTTATAATTTAATGCCAGTTAACAAATGTAAGATAAGAAAAAATTTTGAATTTCATGCGAGACCAGGTACCATGATCTGGGGTGACTTTGGACACTTTTTGAGTGTCCCAAAAAAATATATACATAAATTACTCATACTTTACATTAACCAATACTTTCAGAAAAAAAATTATAGTTGGTTAGTTTTTTAGCCAAAGAATGTCCAAACTCGGCATTATGTTCGGACATAGAAATATTTTCATATCTTACAGAAGAGGCTATTTCGGACATATTTTGAATAAAAATACATATATTACGCATAGTTTAGTACAAAATGGGAAGATAGAAAGGAGACGGTGAACAGGTAAGGATAGAAAAAATATCAAATGAGAATTCAAACAAGCAAAAGTTTCAATTTGTTAGGAGTAACCAATATAATAAGAAAAAACCAACAATACTTTCAGAAAAATAAGACTTCTACAGAAAATACTCATTCCAAAGTAAAATCACCAGGTAAATTCTAGAAACAATGATTTCCCCATTTTATTTCATGTATCTTATCTTTAATATCTGAAAATATGTTTGATTCGTAAGTATTTAGCTATATGAATATTTTGTTCAGCACTGACAATTTGCTCTATGTGCATACAAAATATCTGGATATGTGCTTCTGACAAGGAACCTGGACAGCTACAAAATTATTGACTGCAATACTATGTCTATTGTAGTTTGCTGCAGTGTTGTTTCTGGATTTGTACATACATCTTCGTCTTCCTCAATTTTAGTTATTTCTATCTCTTCATCAGATATGAACTGGTTCTGTTCGCTATGGCAATAATCAAAATCTGAAAGTTTTACACCTCTCCCCAGAGTACAGTTTAATTTTTTACCTATCTACTCTTTGATTCTATTTTCGTCTCCCATCTGCATTCTTTCAAATATTCTATAAAAGTTTTGGTACACTCCTTGTTTGTTTCTTGGATATTCTCATCATTATCATTTGGCAATCAAGATAAAATTATATCGGTGTTCACTGTGTACATGATACACGTTTGGAAACCTGATCGATTATTTTGGTCCATATTTTATTCCATCTGAGTCTTTGTTAGAGCAATGAAACAGTAAAAAATGTCGAGCTGACAACTTGCTAAATTGCATTTGACACACATGTTATGCAGAGGTGAACGTTTCAGAATATTTGTACGTGGTGTTGGTAGATGAAAAGGATTGTCTACTCTAGAGGTTGATCTAGGTACACTGAAATTGAGTTTTTTCAGAATATGTGGGCCAATAATTAAATTATCAATCAGTTTTTTTTTAAATTGTGGTGTGACAACTGTGGCAATTGAAGCTATTCTAGCTGATAATACATCATGGAGAAATCCAATTGGTGGATAGATGTCTGATCTATAGGGGAGAAGTTTTAGAAAACAACGTAGTAGCAATTCAACTTTCTCTGTATTCAACTAATGATGTGGATTCCTCATTATGTATGGATATTCTAATTTTGATCTAACGAAGGTTTTCGATGTAGATGGATCCAAGAAATCTCTTGAAATTCGCGCAATGAGTCCATACATCCTGTTTGCAGCAAACAGTGTGGCTTCAATATGGCTTTTTTCTCCTTAAACACAACATAAGAAGGTAAAAGGCTTTTTGTGGCAGTAGCTGCCATAATAATAGACTTAACTATTTTAGAAAAAAGAATAACTCTATTGACGTGTTTTGCTCCTCCTTTACAAATTACTGAGTTTTCCTGGATCATCGGTCAAGTTTCCCTCACCATAATTTACAATATTTTTGAAGGAATCCCATCTGAAGATTATTTAAGATGCTTGAAATAACTTTTTACATTTTTTCTATCAACTTCAGCCCTTCAGCCAAGAAAATAAAGGTATTAATGAATCAATTCAATGCTAAAGAATCACTGGCTGCAATTTTATGACCCATTGAAGGCATTCGACTGTGTCAATCACGAGTTACTTCTGAATAAATTACATAAGTATGCTTTCACAGGCATCACCCTTCAGTAGTTTAATCATACTTATTGGGCGGCAAACAAATAGTAAAAACATCTGAATACTCTTCTGAACAGTCTATTAAATGTGGAGTATCTCAAGACTGTATCCTTGGCCCATTTCTATTTCTCTACTTTATTAATGACTTAGCTCTCATAGATATATCAGCCACAATCACCCTCTTTGCTGACGACACTACTTTTTATGGAACAACAAGAATAATGCCGTTCTGCATGAGATCATCTCTGAAGACATCAAAAAAATTATTCGATGCACCTTACCTGAGATCGGCCTGGGTAACGAAATTTTAGAAAGTGCTTATAAATTTCTTGGGCTGAATATAGATGATAAATTGAAGTTCAAGGACCATACAATGAAGTTAAGCAAGAAACTTACCTCAGGCTGCTACGCGCTGAGAGTCATCTCTACAGAATTAGGCTATGCCCATTCAAGAACAACCTATTTTGCTCTCATAGATTGACATATTAGATACGGAATTGCCTTATGGGAGGTCTGTTCCAGAAACTTATTTCAAAAATTTTTGTTCTTCAAAAAAACGCTGTCGGTTACATGTACAAAGCTGCTTCTCGAGGTATATGAAAATATTTTTTAAAGCTCATGGTTTTTCAACAGTAGCCTACCTATACATTTTGGACACAATCTATTTAATAAAGAAATACTATTTGTCTAGTGTGAGCCACACTCCTTCTTAATACCCGGTCACATTAGCAATATTGAACTGCCTATTCCCACGAGCTCATTAGTTAGAGACTCAATTTCGCCTGCCAGTTGAAATAAAAAAATTCAATGTTCACAATAAATTCAGAAAAGAGGTCAAAATGCTTCTGGTTGATGTAGTTTATTACTCAGTTCAGGACTATTTTGATGATACTTTCGTATCCTGATACACTCAAGAACTAATATTTTCTTGTATATGTATATTTTTATGTGTTATATTTAATTTATATATTTTAGCTCGTAATACTTTTGGTACCTTCAGACCTTGACTATAAGATGTATTTTCCTCTGACAATTATTTGATTTGAATTATCTTAATATCATCTAATCTTGATAACGAAAACCCCTAGTCCACAGCAGACTTACATCTGTTTCCTCTTCAATATTCAAGATAGTTTGCCCACCACTTTTTTATGTGTTTTACTTAAACTGTCATTAATTTTCGATTTTGGCACCCTGTAAATAATAGGCAGATGCTCTCCTAATAGTTTTTCTTTTGAGTTAAGCATCCTCTACAGCCTTATTAAGTTAAATATGGAATAAAATGAAAATAACCTTTATCTAATTTCTAGTAGAAATTAGACAAAATCTTTGGGAAAGAAAGTTTTTGGCTTTCTACTACTCCATCTTGATACAAAAAACAAGGACGAGGGAATCTTCCAAGGAAAGGAAAGAAGTAATCAATTTCAAAATAAGTAACTCTATACATGGATGTGTAGATCATGCAAATGTAACTTTCAGACACAAACTGAAAGAAAGTCCTCCTGAAACATATGAAAGTAGCTTATACGTTTTTCGCAGATCTAGCGACTCCGAAACAGCGGTAATGGATGTAGTGTCGCAAATTCAAATAGAAATTGATAAACATAAGAAATGTTGTCTCTTGTCCCTTGATTTGTGCAAAGTTTTTGATTCAGATGACCATAGTATATTGTTAAAAAAGTTATTCAATATTGGAATCAGATGTAATTTTCTCAAGTGGTTCCAAAATTATTTGTATAATAGAAGTCATCATGTTTAAATAGGTAATCAAAAAAGCTCTCTTCAAAATATAACTAGTGGTGTCCTCAAAGATCCATCTTGGGTGCTGTTTTTTTCATATTTATATTAATTCTAATGGTATAATCAAATTATGTGCTGATGATACTAATATTAGATATTTCTCAGACAGTTATGAAAAAATTAAAATGATATGAAGAATGATTTGGATGGAATTCTCATTTAGATAACGTAGTCATTTGGAGTCTTAATGGATTTTTACAAAATCAGAAACTTTATACCTACGTGTACTATAGAACTTAAGCAAATATTTATATTTCAGTTTAATCAATTCACATTTGCACTATCTTATTTCTATTTGGGGAACAGTAAGTAAATCTATAATCAAACCTCTGAAAACCTTACAAAACAAAATAATCAGAAGCATTTATAAATTACCATATTTGGTTTCATTTCATTCATTCTGTTAAAAATAATAGAAGTCATCAAACTTGAATTTTATTTGAATTGGACATATTCATAATCATGCCACAAGACAAACCAAATTACTGTCAAAAATTAAAACAACAAACAAATTTTGAAGAAAAGTTGATATATCACGATGGGATCATTATACATAGTGTTTCCTAACTACGGTACGAAACTTCAGAGGGTGATTCGTTAAGTCGTTTCAAGAAAAAAGTATCTATGAACATATGTCCGGAGTTGCTTCGTTTCTGAGATACAGGGTCTTGAAGTGAAAGTGCATGTCAGCTATTTCAGCGTTAGTAAAATTATTCATGTTGAAATCACTGCTAATTGATAACTCTTGACTTTCACTGATATGACAACACTATCACTGTCAGCTGGTCTTCAAAGCAGGTGTTCATGATATACAAAGTGGCTTCAATTTTATTTTCTCCAAAACGAAGCTAGATATGAAAAAACCACAAGCGACTACAAAGTTGTATTTTTAGTTGATTGATCTAGAAAAATTAATGTTCATAGGAACTTTTTTTCTTAAAACAATCTAACGATTCACCCTCTGAAGTTTAGTATCGTAGTTAGGAAACACAATTTAAATATTGAGAAAATGAAAAGCACAATTCCATTACATAATTTAAATATCAATTGAAAAATATCTAATTGGTGAAATTTCATACTTAGTTTGCATCTTTTCTATTACACTTGAATTCGTTTTTAAGATGTACTTCTGAAAAAAAATTCAAATTTGACTACATTTCATTGTATTTTTTTCAAAATATGTTATGTGTCTATTGTAAAATAATGTTACTGCTATTTTATAATAGTTTGTAGTTAGTTATAGTCTCTAATAGTAAGCATTTATTGTTTCTTGGGACAATAAACTGAATTAAATTGAATTGAATATTCTTTATGATATTTTTCGCTGTTGTTGATGGTGAATAAATTATTATTTTTATTATTATGAATCCAAAGTTGTCCTATCGATATAGGTTCACGAAATTAGCAGAATACCCCCTCTGGAACATTCATTAAAGAATGAAACTAACCTGTGAATCCGACCATACATTTACAACGGGCTATACCATTGCTTTCCACGCATTCAGAGTTTTCATTGCAGGTAACATTCTGACACGACTTTGCATTATCGCATAGATGCCCGTTCCCTTCAAACCCAGGATTACATTGGCAGATGTAACTGCCAACTACGTTAATACACTGGGCGTTGTAATCGCACTCGTGCTGTCCCGTCTGGCATTCGTTGATATCTGAACAGAATGTTTGGTTGCCGTCGTAAATATTTTGATATCCAGGATTGCAGATACAACGAAAGGAATCATTTTCTACCACGCAAGCGCTGTTTGGTACACACTGGGATCGACCTTCTTCGCATGGGTCGAAATCTGCAACAAACAGTATATTGTTCACTGTTGAAAGCGTACCTAAATAACTAATATTCACGACACCAGAGCCTAAAGACAAAGCTTTCATGATCCAACACTCGCTCGACATAGGTCTCGTCCGTGCTGGACTTCTTAAAGGACAAGCTCAAGTGAGTAAAGTCAATGATATCTCTCCTTACAGAAACGCTTTCTATGAGATGGACAGAAGACTCAACGCTACTTCAACTTATGAATATCAAAGATGAACGAGGCTGTCCAAGTTAGCACCATAGATAAGACTTGGTATTATCTTTGGGGTTGTTTTGGTCTTCTAATTGCCTTGTAGTGAAGACAAATCTCGTTCGGTAATCAATAACGAAGCTTGGATTTGCAAGGGGTCGCCTTGGGAGCCTTATCTTTGATTTTTGTTATTAGAGTCTTCTGCCGATCCCATAAATAGCCTCTTCGTAATTGGAGATTTCATCGCCTTTACTAACAAATATTCAGTTATTTCACTTTTATTAATGTTACACTTACACGTGCAATCGATCATTATTCTCTATAGTTAAACAATATGTAGGAAACGGAAGTTTCCAACAAGCTATGGTTTTCAATCATAAAAAATCATATATAATGGAGCCATTTTGTGAAAAAAAAATATCTATGTGAAGAACAAAGATAGCGTAGAGGTGGCATTATCTTAGTTTTTTATATTTTATGGTGTGAACAGTCACTTTCTTGATGACTTCATTCTCATGTCGTCTTCAAATCATGATTTGTATTTGTATCCCACACATTTCTATCCTTTTTGTATCAATATATTAGGTTAACCATAAATATTTATATTATTATTTTTTCTATTACGACTACACTGACAATTACTATGAAATACATTGTAAAACAAATTGGAATCTTCGTAGAAAAAGTTGTAGATTTCTTGAAATTGGGAGGAAAACATATTTAACAAAAACTATTTGTTTAATATTTGTGTAAAAATTGATGAAACCATTACTAAACATTTTTGTGACGTGTATCACGACTCATGATATAAAAAGAATTGCAGGAATATACTTCGAAGTTATTAAAAATTGATTCGATGATAATTTATTGATAACTTAAAATAAAAACAAAATATATTTCTTTTCTTTATTATAAAAAGTTATTGCCGAATTCAGGACCTGTCATAATCAAAGATATATTTCAAGTTAATGATACCCTCAGTATTAAATATTAAGGAGTGATGAATTACATTAAAAAAACTATTTGTTCAAAAGAATTTGTTGTGTATAAATTGATAGAACCAATACTAAAGCTAAACATTTTCTTCACATGGTTCCACAAGGTAGTGTACCTATTAGTACTGATGCATGATTTAAAAACGATTGTAGAAATATTCTTCGAAGTTATTAAAAACTTGATATGATGATACTTTATTGATGATTATCGAAAACAAAAACAAAGTATATTTTTTTCCTTTATTATACAAATTTATTACCGAATCCACGACCTATTATAGCCAAAGATATATTTCAAGTCAATGAAACCCTCAGTATCAAATATTGAGGAGGAATGAATTACAGCCAAATTGAGATTGATTACCACAATTCAAATTGAAAATAATTCAAATACCTATTCAGTATTTTGAAATGCTATATTTCTCCCTCTCTTAATCACAAAGTGAAAAACTTATCTTAAAGAAATTTTGCACATATCTTCATTTCAGAATGAAGATAATTCTACATTTTTAAATTTGATTGTTATTATTATTGTGATTATATCAATACTCACAAGTAAACATGCCATCCACTAACGTGAGAATTGAATTGTCTATTCATGCTGAAATGCATTAACTATGTGTATGTGTATTTGGATTATAAATAAACATTAACATCATTATTGATTGCAGATTTGAATAGTCCTTCAGCTGACTCGTAAGGATTATAACATTACTAGTACACATTATATAATGTGTGAAAGCCAAATGGAATAAATTCATTATTTCGGTTATTGTACATATTTAAAAAAAAATCCCTAAACACATCAAACGTAAATTATAATTTGACATTCTTCAACGTAAAAATGACACTCCTACCTTCAATCCCCATCGAATGATAGGTACAACCGCCAATTTTTTAAATGGGAAGTATAGGTTACTGTTAATCGTTTGAAAGGTCTCTTCATTCTCTGTTCAAAAATGTTATCGCTTTCAAGTTTATTTGCAACAATTGAGATAAAATAAATTAAAATCATGTGCTTACCAAAATTCGATAAAATACACTCAAAAACTAAAATGTAATGCAAAACATAATGAAATGTAGAATATGAAAAAGCACTATGAATGTTAACGAAGTATATGTTCAAAATGTTCACCGCGAACGTCTTGGCAACATCATAATCTCAAATAAAACTGTCTTCTAACATTATTTAACATATTAGGCGTGACCGACCTAATCGCAAGTGTTATTCCTTCTTTTAAGTCATTCAAATCCAAAGGTTTAATTTTGTACATATTGTTCTGTACATATCCCCATAAAAAAAATCTTATGATGAAAGATCAGGTGATCGCGCTGGCCATTTTATCGATACTTGTCTCATTATCAACCGTGTGGAAATGTTGTATCGAGGTATTGCCAGATATTAACTTGGTAATGTGGTGGTGCTCCATCCTGCTGAAACCATATCTTATTCTCTGGAACTTGTGGGTTTCCTGAATCGAGATATACATTTGCTAAACTTGGAATGACATCATTTTGAAGTAGTGCCAAATAATTATTGCCATTCAAGTTGTCCTCAATGGAAAAGGGACCAATTATATGGTCTTCTACAATCCCTTCCCAAATATTTACTTTTTGAGGGTTTTGCGTGTGTTTTTTTTCTCATCTAGTGAGGATTTTCCTTTGACCAGTAGCGGCAATTTTGCCGATTAGAATGTCCGTTAAGAGATGGAGCACATTCATCAGAAAACATAACATCTTCTAATTGAATGATATTGTTATCCAACGTGTCCATCATTTGCTCACAAAAATAAGTTCTTCTATCAAAATCGTCTTCCATGAGCTCCTGAGTAGGTATCATTTTATAGGGATGCATTTTATTTTCTTTTAATATGTTTACTGTTGATGTATGGCTAACATTGAATGTAGTGGATGCCTGTCTACTCGATGTATGTGGGTTTTCCTCAGACTCAAGCATCACATCTAATTTGTGTTCGTCAGTCATTGCATTGGCAGCTGCTTTTTTATCTGCCCCACATGACCAAGTTCGCGAAACTGCTTCTTTATTTTGCTTATTATACCTTGAGATATGGGAGTAAATTAGGAAATTTTCCATGAAATAGACGAGCTACTTTCTGTTGTGTTCGAGTTTTATCTCCGTAACCAATCATTTGTAAAACTTTTATTTTATGCATTTCCGTTAATATAACCATTTTTCAGACTTTAAGTTAACGAACTTTGAACTCAAATTGAAATACTGACAACTAATGTTGTAACATACAAAACAAGTTGACAAGGCTATTTAAATTACCTTTGTCACGGAAATTATTTACAGTTTTTAACGGATACCATCTAAAAGGAACATTGCTATGGTTTTTGCTTACTTTCTTATTATCAATACTTCAACATGAAATAAGTTTTGAGTATATTGCAATAAGTTTTGAGTGTATTTTATCAAATTTCGGTAACCATGTGATTTTAATTTATTTTATCCTGATTGTTGTAATAAACTTGATAGGGATAACGTTTTTGAACAAAGGAAGAAGAGTCCTTTTAAACGATATATCACATGCTACATCTTCTCTTAGAAAATAAGGGGTTGTACCTGTCATTCGACGGGGGTTGAAGGTACGGGTAGCAATTTTCCGTTGAAAAATGTCAAATTACAATTCAAATTTGACGTGTTTCGGAACTTTTCTCAAAATATATACCCTAACCGAAATAATGAATTTATTTCATTTAGCTTTCACCTAATAGTATCTAGGTGCCCCGATATACTATCCAGCTGTTCAGGGCTCCAACTTTCGTTTTTATTTCTTACTAATAACTCCAGGATTCAATGCATCAAACCTCACCATTCTTGATGGTAATTCTATCTCTAAGAACCATCGAGAAAACAACGATTTTCCTCTTTTCACTCCTCTCCAACCACAAGCTTGATTTTAATTCGACCCAAATCATAACGTCGACTACAAGCTTGAATTCGCCTTACTTTTTTTTGTTTCAGTTTGTTTTGAATTTGCTTTGATGTTGCCTAACAGAACTTCAACATTGCATTATTGTTGCGATAATGCCTACCGAAGTAGTAGACGAAACATCAGATATAAAGTCCTGCAGACCACGGCCAAGAAAACGTAAAATAGCTAACACACAGTTATCTCCGGCCGTGAAAGTTAACATTCTTTGATCAAGCTCTGTTATTGTTTAGAAAACAACTGAAACAATTCTATTATTTATTTCATATGTACCCTTTACTTCCTACACAAATTACCTACGTATAACTATAATAGATAGGTTATACCGAAAGAAAATGAACAGCCAATCACTATATCCTCGGTTACAAACATCAAATATCTTGAAGTATAATATATTGATAACGACCTGAAATGGGATGCTCATATCAACTTCTTGATAAAGAAGTTGAGAACTATATTATATAAAATAAGAATACCTCCAATTATAACACCGAACAGATGCGTATAATATAGGTACTCCACACTTATAGAAAGCCATTTAACCTACGGTATTAGAGCATTAGCTGCAGCTTTGGGAACTCACATCTCAGCACTCGAAACTACCCAAAAATATATATTGCAAACCATCTACCGAAAACCCAAAAAATACCCAACAGAAGAACTTTTCAAAATTTCCAAAATGTTAGATATATGTCAATTTTATTTCCTAAAGGTTACCATTTGTCAACACTCTAGAAAATATGAACTCCTACCGATAGAACACCACCACAACACTAGCTATAGATACTGCAGAGAGCGTACCTGTATCTTGAAAAACTCAATAAGAATACCAAAGAATAGAAATCCACAGAATTGTAGA
Source organism: Leptinotarsa defecta (assembly GCA_015342085.1). Classification (NCBI taxonomy): domain Eukaryota; kingdom Metazoa; phylum Arthropoda; class Insecta; order Coleoptera; family Chrysomelidae; genus Leptinotarsa; species Leptinotarsa defecta. The sequence goes on along the minus strand of WOGO01001305.1, from coordinate 5,948 downwards.
AAATAATTTATAGAAACCCCTTGTTGCTCATCTGTCCATATATTTACTTATAAATTCGTACGTTCAACCGTTAACTATTTTTTATAAATTCACATAACATGGTTGGGCTTATTTGCATTTTCAAATTTCATATAAGTAATCAGTTTTATGTTATATTATTTTATCAACTATAGACTCATTGTTGATATTAGATATTTTTATATTCATTGTATGTTAACATTGTATGTTACCATTATTGTTTATTTAGATATTTTATCGCTTTTCATCTGCAATGTGTCATATATATGAACAATAATGCAAAACAAGAGAAGAATAAATCATTATTATTATTATATCGGTGAGTAAGGAAATGATATTCAAAGTAAGACTTTTTCAACTATTTACAACCACAGTACCTTCAATTTTGGGTACCGTTGGGAATTTCAGACAACTTTTCAGAAATGTATGCCATTGTAGGGGTGAAGGAGCAAGTGGGATTTTGAATAATTCTTTTCGTTTCCAGATATTTTTACTGTCAACTTTTGAATGTGACACGCTTGAATTAACCTTTCAAAGAGTCTCCCTTGATGAATAATTAATGAACAAAAAGTGTTATGAAATTGAATTGGGAAAGGGCCACTTGATTTCTTCTTAGAAAATAGCAGGTGGATAAATAGAAAAACCCCCCCGCATTCAATTCGTTGAGATATTTGTGACGATGCTTCTTTCAATAAAGGAGGAATTGAACATTTGAAATGATACGTATATTTTTTCTACAAATCAATAACATTTTAATTATGCATAAAATACCTCTATCGTCATTGGTTTCCACGTCCACGTTTTGATTCATCGGATGTGAATACAATTTGGCTGAAATTGTGAGAAGATCAATGATTTCCACATTCCATAAACTGTAATATAAGAATGATTTCAACCGCAGATATATGAATCAGTCGTATACACTTATGTTTTTAATGCTGCCAGCACATAAATCTGTCCAGAGAAAAGTTTGTTGACGCCTCGCAAATACTCTCCAGAAACGAAAACATTGTTATCACATATCAAGTGAGTTGACAACCGAGGGCTAGTAAAACTAGTCTTCTGTTTCTCTTTTCATTGGCCATAATCATGTTCCAAAATATGTCGACACCAATAATTTTTATTCATTCGAAAGGAACCAAAAAATTGACCAGTCTGAAAGTGGGAAAAAAGGTATTCATTTAACCACTCAGTTCAGGTTCTGAATGAGAATTCACCGAAAAACTAGAGATATAGTATCCTCATTCGATCCTAATTGTATAAAGTGGACTGCACAAAGACATATCGGATCACCATTTTCGTAACAATTTAGGTTACATTAGTCAGAGCATATGAAGAAAAGTATTTATTCGATTCGAAAAGTTTAGTTGTTTTGGCAGACGAATTTCAACTGTTGAAACTCTGAAAAGATATCCAGATCATCTTTTAAACCATATACTGAATATGTCAACTCAGTTCGAGAAACACGAGTTGACGAGTTGAGAAAAGTGTAACAGCTCAGGTATATCGAAAATATGTTTATTTTGGATTGAAACGATTACAACTGAATATATTCACTAAAGTAAATATATTCACGATTCAACACCGTGACAAACCAGTATTATTGACAATGATATAAATGAAATGGCATCAAGTGATACTTATTCAGTTTGGATATTCCTCAAGAAGTATGAGAGTTCGCGAATTGAAAACAAGAAAAATCAGACCAAGGCTAAAGCCTTCAAAAATAGTAAAAAGTGAAAAAATAAAAGTAGGATGGAACCCATCAAAAAAGGAGGGAAATATGATAAGACTACAAGTCCTATGGAAAAATGTTAAAAAGCAAAGTTGTAGGTGATAAAAATTTTTTTCACAGAATTTATGATTTTCGAAATGTCTTCGCACATTTCTCAACATTTCTGGAGTTACTGCACGACACCCCATAACAATTCTCCTGCGTAGATCATCAGGAGAATTTGATCTTGGAATCGTCATCTAAAAATTGACGTACGAGTGCAACAAAACGTGGAGGAGCTCCAAGATACATTTTTCCGTTGAAGTTACCATCAATAAAAAATGGATTTACAATATGGTCTCCCAGTCTACTCAAATAAAAAGAAGATTCGTCAGAAAAGCACACATTATAGAGGTACTTATTATCACTAATCAATAATTGATTCATGATTTCACAAAACTCTGTACGTCTGTCAGGATCACCTTCATTTAACCCTTGTACATTGTGCATTTTATAAGGATGGAATTTTGCTTCTTGCAGAATTTGATGTACGCTGCTTTCAGAAACTCTCGATATAGTCTCAAGTTGTCCTAAATATTGAATGTAATCTATCACTTCATGTCCTTCGACTACAACAGCGACCCCTTTATGCTCCTCGGCTTCATGTTCGGCTTCTCTCGTTTTTTATTGAGCACTGATCCCAACTTAACCTAATGATATGAGGTGGTTTTTCTGAAAGAATTTCATTAATAATTTGAGCCGTTCATTTTCAAAATACGCAGCTACAATGGATATTCTCTCTTAAATAGTCTAAGTCATTTTCGAAAGTTTTCAGATTGTTGAATGAAGTGAATCTAATTCATCAATATAATAAGGCTTAAACAAAGATACGCGTATACAAAAACACATGACGACAATTTTTTTCTCATGGAAACGTCTGTCTCACCTTCTGAACTATTATTTCTGAAAGCATATTATTTTTCAATACAGTACCGACACTGAACTTTTCTTACGATGATAACATTTTAGATGAAAAATAAAAATATCTTCATAAAACTTTCAGTACACTGTTGTATTTGGGATTGAATTCCCTTCAAAATAATGTATCACATGTATAGTAGTCCCATTGAAAATTCTGAAGTAAATAGTGCTGGGGATGATGGGGTTGACAATACAATGATTATGTATTTGAAATAAAAATTTCAATTGTTTTCATAAGTTCGTAGATTAGGGGAGTGACAAGTTTTAGCTGGGACACATTGTATAGGTGATAATTGTCATGAAATGTCAGGTACATTGAACACTATCATTCTCGATTGTGTACTTCGAAGTTTCGGAACGAGACAATTGACTCCTCATCTCATCAGTACCGTTTACAGACAGATAATTCTAGCCATATAAATTTCATTTAACTTTGAAAGGAAATATTTTCAAGAGAGATTTGTTTTTTCAAATAACTAGATGAAAATGTACTGTCATCGTGAGAGGAACAGATTTTTTTTGTCGTGATGTTATGAAAGGAATGAATGCTTCGTTTAGGAAAGTAATCCAACATGGTTCTGATGAAGTGATAATACAAGTTTTACGTCTTGATACTTCGAATAATCTGTCAGGTAAGTGGCATTTCTATTCCATAACTCAATATTCGTATGGAAGTAATTGTTTTGGAAAGACAAAACGTGTAATTTAATATTCATGTGATCGTAGCTTTTTCAAAATGATTCTGTTTTTTAGTTTCAGTCTGAAAGAAACTTCTGTGCATGCTTTACATATCTTTATGAAAAGTTTTCATAAAAATACTGAAGTCATTATTGCAAGTATAATTATTGAATGAAAAAAGTATCGTGTATGAGATTCAGACCATATTTTATGAAAAATTTTACACATTCCAATACGAAACTTTTTGAGTTAATAACTTTATTTCATTACTGTCCCTCTCATCTTTGTTTCGTTGATTTTCTTGGTAACATTATTTAATCGTAAAAATAATGGACAGAACAGCGAGTTGAAAATAGCAATGTGCATGTCTCAACGTTATAAATTTCAAGAAGTTGCGTGACTGAAAATCATATAAACTAATGTACTCCCTTATACACACCTCTCTGTGGTTCATTGAGAATGTAATATATATTTGGATTATTTCATATAATTCTCATACGTAAAATGTATCTATAGCCTCAATTGATTGTGATAATGTACATACAGAAAGTCACCAGATTACAAACACTTCGAAATACAGAAGAATTTTAAATAAAATTTTCAGCACTATATTCTGATTGATTTTCTCACATGAAAGCTTATCAACCACACATCAAATTTGTGGTTTTCGAAACTTCTCAAGAGTCCAATAATTGGGGTGTTGAATAGGTGAAAAATAATTGGGTTGGTATCAGCCCAGTAGCCAAAATTGTAACAATTCACCAGATCACTTAAAAAAAGTATACTTGTACACTTCCTATGCTTCTCGAAAGCAATAGAAGTTGAGAAAATCGACAGTCTAAATGAGATATGATCCACAATTTCTCTCAGCTGTATGGAAAACCGTCATATCCACAACCGAGGCCAGTGCAACACCAACAGCAGACACATCACCCTTATGCTCCCAGTTGAGCGAGTCACATAACACCACTTCCAACTAACCAGATAATTTCCCACCAAGCGTGCTTGTACTCGACCAATCAGGACTTCTGCACCATAACTATATCCTACAGGAAAGGATGAATAAACACATATTGACAATGAAGACGCGATTTGAGTATTAAAATTTGATATTGTTGCAGTTATAATTACCTGAAATTTTTGTTTTCTGTTCAAGATGTGGCGTCTTTGGACAAGTACTAATAGTAATAACGAGTGTGATAACAACGCAGCCTTTTTCCAGTGTAGTGATTCCAATAGCGATGGTGAACAATGCGAAAAAGAGATACCGGTGAATAAAGATTCAGATGCATTTGAATATTGAAACACAGAGAATATGTTTCAATGTATGTAAGAATCCACATCTCAAGTTTGGTTTCGAGGGAAACAAACTATTACAAGCTACATCAGATTTGACCGTAATTTCTTTCTCAACTGTACGTAAAATATTCAACGCAAGACGCGATGTGACACAGGATTACCAAAACCTTTAGATGTTAATCTACTGTTACAATAGCAATGAGATTCCTACAATTGAAATCATGAGGAAGAAATAATAATTCCTGCCATAACGTGAGCTGCTCTTAAGAATTGGATAAAGAAACTAGGATTTAGATTTAAAATACTAAACAAACGTCTAGCAGTTATGGAAAGCAAAATAATATTGGAATTGCGTAACAAACACTTAGAACAAATAACTGAATATAGACAAGAACAACGACAAATTCTCTATGTGGACGAAACGTGGTATGACACTCACGTCACAGTTACGAAAGGGTGGACTGATGATTCGAAAATGTGTACGCCTAACATGCCTGCAAACAAAATTTGATAAAAAGGTAATAGAGCTAATTGAAAAAAGTACCTAACATTGCCGCAGAAGACTGGCAGAAAAGAATTAAAAAAGTAATTTCAGCTGAAAAAGACTATATGGAGATTGAACACTCCCATATTAATGGTGCAAATGAATTCATTATTAGTGGACATAGTGGACATAACACTCCAAAAAGGGAGGCAAACCGGGGACACGTGTTTCTGGCTATTGGCCTCATCAGCGCGGTGCAGTCAAGTGTAAAGATGGGCAACACTTGTTTGCCGAAAGCAGGAAACAACACAAACGCACGGAGTTAACAACAGAAGGCAACCGCACATTTGTGGTTCCACTTAGAAGACGTAGAATTCCCAGGCTATATCACTACAATATGACCACTATTTGTTACATTTTTGATTTGATCATTCCCATATTGATTTAAATTTAAAAGCCACCGGTAGACTGCTGTTTCAGCCTATTGGGCATCGTCAGTACCGGGCAGGCGGTCCTCGACTGAAGACAAAATGAGAAGAACCACGAAAGTACTTGATAAAAATAGCTGCGTAAACGCAAGCGAAACATAAGTGGAACCACCTATTGGTGTGACACCCAAGTCAACTTGCCACGTTTTTATGTCATTGTTGGTGGTTTGACCAATCAACCGATAACTGCGGTAGCAGAAATTTGGGAAGCTAACCTGAAATGCCATCGGAAAACGGATCCACATGTTTCTAGAGATGATATGAAATCTAGAAAGGGTAATGCAGT
>WOGO01001304.1:0-18609 GCA_015342085.1 Leptinotarsa defecta | reverse complement strand
GCGTACAATTGACAAACTCACATAGGTTATGTTTACTACTTAAGAACAGCTGATGAGAGGGGTGTTATGTAAACAAACATGTGTACCAACTGTTGGTGATGAAATATTTCATTTGTTGAAAACTCAATATACATATATATATAATATAATGATACTATATCTTGAAAACAAGAGCTAATATATAATTTTTATGGTCACTTTCGGTTTTAACACGTGGAAATACATTAAAATCATCTAATTTCAACCCCGAAACAAAAACTTTGTTGTGTTGTGTAATCATCGGGACACTTCGCTTCAGCGATATTTTTGCACGAAATGCAGTCGAAAAGTGTTCGGAAGCGTAGGAAGGGTATGGTAGGGTATGAGTGTCATCTCGTGTATATCAGTCTTTGAGAAAACATTTTGAATTTAAGAAGTAAAAAGATTTTTCTGGTACTTCGAGTAGCAAGAATAGATGTGTTATAACACGAAAATAATTTGGGATAACATGAATAAAAACGCCATGAAGTAGTTTGGATTGAAATCGTCAATCATTACATCATTAATATTTATGTAGTCTCAAAAATGTAGAAACCAATATTTCAGAACTCGAAGATACATTAACTCCACACACCTTTTGAAATTTTGCAAGTGGATGTTGACGCCTGTGCATTCCTGTTCGACAGTCAATTTTTATGGAACATGCATATATTTTCGATGCATTGAGTGTTCACGAAATCAAGACCTTTGAATAATCACCCGAAAACGATTGTGGATACTACCAATTGAAACGTCGTGAAATTTCGAATCATATCAGACAATGAAAGTACGAACTAGTAGAATTCAATACGAAAAATTTGTCAACCACTATCACACAAATATTCTCAGTCATAATAAAGTGATATTTATTCTATTCAGGATTTGTGAAATACGAAAGAATTGCGAACAAAGGAATATCATTGGGAAAGATTGCACATGATAGTGTCATACCGACTACGTCAGTTCAAAAAATCTTGAGAAGTAATGAATTCAGACTTTACAATGTCAGAAAAATCCAAAATTTGCATTGAACGGATTATGATAGGAAAATTTATATCGTGCATGGCTTCATTGTCAACATAATGAAATCTGTGATGAAAGTAGATCCACAAATAATGGATGGTTCAACAAAAATATTCATTATCACTGGCGACAAGAATTTTTTTTTACATAGAACTTCAAATTACCAAGAGAGATATGGAGTTAATGATAGACTTGGTGTGCTAAACACCAAGATAATACTTAGGTCCCTACTTTTTTGAGACATCTTTGACATCTTTTTGAGACAAATTTGAATATTCTGAGAAAATATCAGTATTTCGAATATAAGAGAGCTCGGCCAAATTGCAGAAATATTCGCAGATATTTTCACAATACGACTATTCGAGGATGATAGATAGAAAACAATGGTCCTGTTAAACAGCTACCATACGCACGTGACCTGACCCATCTGGGCTTTTCACGGCTTCCACTACACAAATGTTGGAAAATTGACATAAAAGTGATGATGAGATAAACTTCGGAAAACACATGTATTGTAATACATAGGTGAATTTATTATTACAGTTGGTACAAAATTGATCAAAAAAATGCAAAAGCCCGTATTCAAAAAAAATAAGGAAATGATGAAATCTTATGCAAGAATTATCGTATCGCAAATTATTTCATATCAGATCATAGCAAATATGAAACAGTATTGAAAGTTCCTCAGTCTTTTTCATATCATTCGAAATGGGGCAGTAAAGCCAAAAAACGAAATTCAGCAATTCTGGTTTTTGGGGAATATTTCAATAACAACCAATAATATTCTCGATCTGAAGAAAGATTATTCTAGTTCCAAAAAAAATGTGTCCAAATTTACTTACCGTTCCCGAAATAGCAGTGGCAAGATAAACTCAAAAAAATTACTTATATAATTAGCCGTGTCTTCATTCGGTAAAAAGTGGGATTTGGAGTACTACAAACATTCCAAGGTGAAGTACAACTTTGTCATATACTTGTAAAGCAGTCAATGAATTTTGTTTCATTCTTTGAACTCAATGAGTTGTAGTTTACCTAGAACTGTATGGCATGTACCTATATTATTCTTTCTTGTTAACTGTATACTCAGAAAGTAGTTTCTTCGTGAAGAAAAATGTAATTAAATTCGAAACTTCGGCAAGAAAAGTATTGCTTTTTAAGTAAAAGTTGATCCTGTTACCAATCCAACCTGTCTTCAGAAAATTCATCTGATGACTAAACTAGTTAACAGATCCCTACTATTACTTGTCCAAAAAATATTTTCTTGTATCTTGTTTCACCCCGAAAGCATACCTTGAAGCTACTGGATTCCATCCAGAAAAGAGCCATTCGCCTAATTGGATATATGAACATCACTTGCAACCTTGATAGTCTGGAACATCGAGGAGAGGTTGGAGAATTGTCTCTGTATTATAGAAACTTTCACATTTGATTCCCCCAAGAGCAGTACATATCAAAAATACGCGACGGACTGTGGCTGATCATTGTTTTGAGGTTTAACTCAGTACACCTCAAACTTAACTGTTTAGGAACTCTTTAATTTGGACAACTGCGTTTATGTGGAATGAACTTTCTTAGAATATTTATTCAAATGAATTTTATCTCCAGCGATTCAAATCCAACATGAATCGCTACTTCCGCAGAGGCACCGCTCTCAGAGCGCGTTGAAGGATTTCCAGTAGTCCTTGTGTTTTGTGCAAAATGAAATGAACTTCATGTAATGTTTTCAATATTTCATCACTCGAACTTTTTGGTATTACTATGTCTCCATGAAAAAATATTCTGTAGTCAGAACGTAAATAATTACGAATAATGAAAAAAATATTTCAATTATCAGACATTTTCTCAAAATTTCGGGGCAACCTGTAAATTTTTTTTACTTATAGTGAAGTGTCATCCCTGAATAGTCCATTGGACAATTCAATTTTTCTCTCATCACTTATGAAAATTTCTTTCTCAATTTGATTTACGATTTATGGATCATCCATCTGAATATTCACTGCACAATGTGATGCACTGTTTGGGACCTTTGGTGTAGTAATGAATATTACTGGAGTTTAGGAAGATTAATCTTTCTCTTAAAACACGTGTTGAAATGTTGAAAATAACGGTTTGGTATTGATACTAAACTCCAGTAATATTCATTTTTTCACCTGACAAATATGACCCATCAATATTATATAAAGGCGCATCCTTTGTAATCTATTTGAAACTTTGAGATAAAATTTCAATTTTACTTTTTGAACTGGAATTTGTCCCTGTTTCAGAGCTATATCAAATATTTTTTCAATGTTGAATAATGTTTTTCCTTTGCCTTCTGAAATAATTATATCATCTATATAAACTCAATTAGTACGAAGTACAAATACGTTTTAAGAAATTATAATATTTATTCGTTGAAAAATGTTTTCCGATGTATTTGTTCCAAATGGTAACCTTTAAAATCGGTACCTCCCTAATGGAATTGAGAGAGTAGTGAGTTTTGAGAAACTATCATACAATTTGATTTGATGAAAAGAATCTTTGAAATCTACGACTGGAAATATGTTTTGTGATTCGAATCAGCTAATATTGCATTGGCAGATGGAATTTATAACTGTTCTTTTCAAACATATATATTCAAAACCGTTGGATCTAAATGAATCCTCAAATTTTTATTGCTTTTCCGGGTAACTGTCCCATTAACTCAAAATGAAAGCTTTTTTAGGCTCATTCAAGCATGTAAAGACCCGTTACTGTAAAACTGTTCCGTGAAAATCTCACAATAAAGTGTTTCTTGATTTGACCAAAATGGCTAGATATACAAGTACCTTCGGAAATGCTCAGTAAAATTTTCTGAAACTACATCAGCATTTGTGATGAGTTTATTATTTCGTTTGAGTGTGATTGCATTTTTTGAGGTACGTTGCTCCTTTCCTTATTCATTGCCAAAGATTCTTCAAATTTCTACTGTCTTTTTCTGAATTGGTAATTTCAGAATTATAGCTTGTGATTGCTCAGTCTTACTTTGTATGCTCCAGTTTCCCGCGTCCTAGGTAACATTTGAATCAATTCTTTCAAACTTCTTACCTCTTCTGTTTTTATAAAGAACTGGTACTTTGGGGTATGCGACATCACAATACCAGTGTACTTCTTGGGAAAATAATCGAAAGCTTCGCTGAGTGATATATTGTAGTCCAGTCCTCGAAAAGTGACCTAGTTCTGAATTTGTTAATGTATTCGGGGTGTAACTGACGTCTCAAGACCGAGAACGTAAATGAAACAAATGAATTGAAAATGGTGTTAGTAGGGATATCAGACGTGATCAAACAGCTTTTGAAATGAGATTTATCAAATGAAGTGGTAAACACTTTTTTCTTGAAGAGCCAAATCCAAATATTTGCCCTTCTTTTCATGGATTACGACCAGCAAGACGCCCCCGAGTTTCTCGGAGTTCTTTTGGAAGGTTTACACCAAGGCATGAGAAGAATCCCTCAAAATCTTTAACCAATCTTCCCGAAAATCGTGGTAAAATTTGTATAAACAACGGAAAATCGAAAGGGCTCTGGATGTATATTCAAATATAAACAAATTCAAGATCGTGGACGGTCTTGTCGGTCTTTTAAAATCCATCTTGGAATATTCTCATTCTCATTCTGTAGCACTCATCGGTAACATTCGATCCATTCTGGGGTTAGTCTTTCTCTATTCCAAGTAAGTTTGAGATGCAGCAAAAGAAGCCAGATCCAAGTGTTTTTTGCTACATCGTATGTGGTACAATGTTCGTCAACATTTTCCACTATTCTGTTATGTTTCACTATTCTTCCTGATAAATCATTGAATTCGAATCTGTTATGACTGTTTGATAATATCTTACATGTCTTCCTCTCATTCCTAATCGTTTTCTCAAGCTTTTCTCTCACGACTTTTGTTTAACTTCTGAATTGTGGTCAAAGAGGATCCTCATCACTTACAACCTCATCAAGAAGACTCTGGATTCCAAAATAGAATTACTTGCGCGGATCAGATCCAACCACCTACTAACTCATAAAGTGTAGAACTAGTTTTGATGCAACCTACTGGAATAAAAAAAAAGTGAAGTTAGGAGTTTCATGGAATTTCTAGGATAAAGTGCGATTCAATTTGAATATCTCAGATATTCTTGTTTGGAAAATTATTATACTCCAACCATTCAGCTTTTTCGGGCTCTATTCTCTAGTGATTTTTTATCATGAATGAACTTTTGACAATGGTTTTTTTCACTATGCCACGTGAAACTAAAATTTGATTAAATGCCAATGAAACTTCAACAATATTTATTTGAATGCTCCGTGGTGCTGATGTTACGAAAAAAAAACTCTTTCGGAAGATAGCTCTTAGGACTTTTATACTGATTTGTGAGTTTGTATATGCGTTACTTACAGTATATTCATATTGGAATAACCATAATCGCTGGATAGGTTACGCAAAATCATAGAGATGGTCACTTGTTATTAGACCTCTATATTGGCAACAACACTAAAAATAGCTATTCAGAAATCACATCACTTATCCCTGTTGATAATATAATTGATCAGGTACTTGAACAGTGCCTGATTTTTCCACGACTACGTGAATACACAACGAAAAAGCAAAGGCATGCCTATTTTCAGGAAGTGGGATTTTTTAAATTATGCATTTACATCCCAAAATGTATCTAGATCACTGTAATTTCAGAATTCTGCCAACATCATTCTCTTCAACGGAATACAGTATGGAGTTACATAAATTGTTTTTTCTGGAGACGTTAATTTATGAATCTCACTTTCAACGTGAAACCTATTACTTTCGAAAGATCAGTTTCACCGAGAAATACCGAGGTTCCGAAAACATTTTCCTCTTCCAAAAACAGCAGTGGTGCATCACTTCCTTCTTCATATTGATTCAGATTCGGAACTTCATGTACCATCATCATGTTCTAAATATTTCAACAGGTCAATGGGTTAACTGTGTCCCAACATAGTGTGTATGATATAATTATAAAGCAATATATCAAGAAAATGTGAAGTTTTGTAAAGGCCGTAGATTACAAATATTTAGTTCAAGTTGGAATGTTCGCAGTAAGGACACTTTGTACCAATTACGATGAAGGTTCATCAGAATGAGGTTCATCATGAATGAAATAAACACGGCCTCCAAAGCTGTGATTAATTGAAACAACTATTGTATTTCATTCAATATCATTTTAGGTTTGTGTGAAATGGCGTAAGAAGAACTTTTTCAAATTGGGTGAAATAGGCGAAACAGTCAAAACTATTGAGTTAAATATGAAGGAAAACACATAGAGGGACATACAAGGACAAAGGATTCACTTGGTTCATCCCACGGCATAAAAGTCAAGGTTAATTTATTTTTCAAATCTATTTTTTTTTCTCAATATATTGTGAAAAGTGGTCAAAGATGTGCATAATGAAGGCAGAAATATTCCATTCCAATTTGAAATATTGAAAATTATCACTGTTCTTAACGATGACGTTATGTTCGAATCCATTCAACAATAGATTTATTACGAAAAAAAGCACCGTGAATTGATCAAATTTTCAATATTTGGTGAATACTTATGTTTTTCTATGGTTTGTACTCGTATTGCACAGAAAGAAGACTGTTAAGTTCCAGTTTTCTGAACTTTCGAGGGTATATCCTTTGAAAATGAAGTAGCACACAATTTTCTTTCGCATTTGACATCTTCACCTGCAAATACGTGAATGCACCTAAATTTATTCAGAATCCAAAATTTCACCAATTCGGCGTTTCCAGAGGTAATTTTCCATAGTTTTCTTGAACACCGTCAGAGCATTCAACCTCTGTAGAAAATTTGTTGAAGATATATCAATATCTTCAATATCTTGAAATCATTTCTTCGTCCAGCAGCTGAACTTTCTATGCTCAATCTTGACGATCTGGTAGAGTGACTATATGAATCAGCAATTTTCAAGTATTCATGTATATTTTTTTAAAATTTTCCGATAGGATTTCTTGTACATGGTACCGGTAATATTATGTACTTCTTCAAATGATTGTTTACATAATTTTCATATCACCAATCAAAACTCGCAGAGCTTTCCTGTGAAATTTTCACGTTATTCCACTCATTTCTTGATCTAGAGCAAGAAAGCGGTACACGTTACCAGTTGGGATTACCAGCTCTCGATTTGCGGATGCAAGAGCGCAGGTCGGTCCTTGTTTTTTTATAGAAATTCAATTATTTGTGTTGAAAAGGGTAACCAAATCAAAATTTCTTATTTGGACGCCATCTACAGATTTTTTTAGAAATACGGTACCTCTTTTCAACACTTGTCACTGTGGACCAGCTTAGTTACTCTAAGATAGAAGACACTTCAGGCATACCAATAAAACAAGGAATACAGATTTCGTTAGAGTTTCAATAGGGTTCTGCATCACCAACCTTGAAATGGATTAATTTACAAAAATAATTAATATTTAAAATGACCATTAATAACTATTTGCTTGATTCAAATAGAATGGATATTCGTAGTTTGATTGATCCGAATCATAGTTGAGTATAAAGAATATGTTTCCTGAAGAATATGTTATCTTTTTCGTTGGGAAAAATATGTGGTTCACGGGGACATAAAAATAATTTGACATTCCTAATGATTTCTTTTCTCTAATAATTTTTTCATTGTATTCATCTTATCATGCTTGTTAATGTATGAATACAGGATTGAAATTCTGAGCTCTTAGGTATAAATTATAAATTGGAGGAAAACTGATTTTTCCATTCTTCTCTTTTTTTTTTTCATAGACATACATTCATTGTTGGAAGCGTAGGCCTTAAGGTTGTCTAGACCAGGCTATACCCTTTGAATAAAAAAAAAAGCAATTGGCACAAAAAACATAAAAAGTTTGTTTGTGGAAAGTAGAACAAAATATATATCGCAATCGCACGATATAAAGAGAAAAGTAGAAGGCTTTTTCCCCGCAATTATATCAAAATTAATGTTTGAGAGTGCTTTCAAAATATCAACGGAGAGTGATAATTACTTGGTTCCACCGCGTTGAATCGTGGAAGTGAGTAGTGGAAAGAAGATTTCATCTTATTTTCCTTCCTTTTCCTTACCTTATATCACCCACCTCACCAGAGCGAGAGAGAAAGACGAAAGGAGAGAACGCTTGATGCCGACAGATAAAAAAGGGTGAGTTTTTATATACAGTTCACATCCTATCTAAAGAATAATTCATTCACGCAATTATCAATCGCACACACATTAAATGGTCCTTCGAGCCGGATTATTGTGGAATTAGTTGTTTGAAAACATTTCCCATTGTTTATATTTTCAAAAATTTTTATTTTCCATATAATCAACGCCGGCTTTATATTCAACTCGTATTCAGTTGGTCTAAACTGTTTTGTTGTTCCTAGTGGCTAGAACTGTTGCTAGTTTCATAGTGAAATGTCCAGCCAAGACGAAAAACAATTGAGTATTCTCGAAAAGGAACGAGAAATGTATTTTGGGAAAATGCCTCTAAAAATGAAAAATGAGTTTTATGAATTTCAGATTAAAGTCAGAACGATGTCAATTGTTCGTGAAGTATTCATTGAAATCATTGATGAATTATATGAACTTTCTTTTGAAACCAAAACCAATTTCATTCTTTCGTATGTAGAAGTGGAAGCATTTGATGAAATGTTTTGTGTTGCAAATGATGTTTTCACTTCAGTAGAACAAAAGAGAGTTAAAAGAACAGAATTTTCCTGCAAATGGGGGTTCTAGTGTTCAAGGTTTAAATGCAAAACTTCAACCTATTGAATTACCTAGATTCAGTGACGTACCGAAAGAGTGGCCAACTTTCTATGAAATTTTCAAAAAGTTAGTTTATGAAAATGAAGATTATACTGATGTTGAAAAAGTTAGTCATTTAGTTACGCATTTGGAGGGTTCAGCTAGGTCGATTTGTGCTTCCATACCATCAACTGCCGATAATTATTCGGTGATTTTAAAAGCGCCATCGGCTAGATTTGATGGTAAGGGAGCACTTGCTTCTTCTTAGATAGAAAAAAATTTTGAATTTTAAATCACTACAAACTGATTCTGAACAAGGATTAGAAAAATTTCTTTTCGGTTTTGTAGAATCAGTAAACGCACTCAAACAAAAGCATTTAAATGACCTCGATGACATTATATTTTTACATTTGGGTCTGGGGAAATTGGATATAGTAACTACAAAATCATTCGAAAACAATAATCGTTCTAGCTCTAAAATACCAAAATTTGAATCACTTGTAAACATTTTTATGGAGCAAATAAAAATTATTGGTCGCAGTAATAGTTCCAAATCAGTTTCTATGGGGAAATATTATCCGCATTCATCAAATAAAAATGTTTCTCATGAAAAATCGATTCTCAACATCAACCACACATTATTAGAGCGAGAATCAAAATCAAGTTCTGCTGATATACCTAATATGACCTCACAAAAACCCAAGGTTAGGGTTGCTGGCTGTCAGTTGTGTACCTCACACGAATCTCATGTTTTGTATTACTGCCCTACATACAAAAAAATTAAAACTGAAGATAGATGGACATACGTTAAATCTAAAAAACCTTGTTTCAATTGTCTGTCGCACTTGCATATAAGTAACGCCCGTCAGTCTGGTAAGAGCTGTCAAATACAAGGTTATACTAGGCGGCATCACAGTACACTTCATTATTCACACAACTTCAATACATACAATATCGATTCAAGTGCATCTTTGAATGAAAATTCTTCAATTTTTAATTCTACACGCGCTCAAGCTACTACTTCAATTGAAAATACTTGTCAAACATTTTGTTCTACTGATAGTTTCCATGATATTAATATGCCCCAACACTTTTACTCGCCACAGTTACTGTTTTAGCAAAAGATTCACATGGTAAAACCCACGAATTTCGAGGTATCCTTGATTCTGGTTCGCAATCGCACTTTATTAAGACTAGTCGCAAATTAGGGCTCGTATTGGCACAAATGGAGTAATAGGTTCAGCAAATAGTCCTGTAACTTTAGAAATTACACTAGGTGATGTGGTAATGGGTCGTGCAATTATTGATACACCGACAAGGTCTGATTCGGTCTGTTTTTTTTCTCACTTTTTCAGACTATGCAAATGCAAGTTCCACTTGAAGAACTTGTTGGCAGATTCGAAGAAATAGGAAATCTACCCACAAATAGGCTTATGCGAACAGATGACGCAAAATGTGAAAAATTTTTCATGGATACTTACACTCGCGACGCTGATGGTACATTCACTGTTCGTCTTCCTTTTCGCAAATCGCCTGAACTTTTGGGTTCATCTAAGGATGCTTGTGTAGCTAAATTTATTTCACTCGAACGCAGACTTTATGAGTTACGCTCATAGTATTCAAAGACGAAGAAGGACTATTTTCAAGATGGAAAACCAGTCGGACACATACATGAAGTTTCAAATGATTGTGTATTCTATTTTCGTCATCATGGAGTCCATCGTCCTCATCATCCAACCACACCTCTACGCATTGTATTCAACGCCTCTGCACCAACAAGCACATCATTCTCCCTAAATGACTTGCTATTTATTGGCCCTAAATTACAAGCAGATATTTTTCATGTGTTGATACATTTTAGACTTTATCAATTTATGTTGACAGCTGATCTAAAAATAATGTTTTTGCAAATAAGAGTTGACCAACTAGATCGTCGTTTTCAGCGATTCACCTGGAGACCAGATCCCAGCCAAACACTGATGGTTTATGAACTAAACAAGGTTGTTTTTGGTAACACGAGTTCTTCTTATATTGCGAATAGAGTTGTACGCCTTCTGGCTCAAATTGAAAGGTCGCGTTATCCACTTGCTGCTGCAGTTGCTGAGCGTTATATTTATGTGGATGATAATTCGGAAACAGAGTTAATAGAGCTTCAATCTCAATTACAAGTAATCTTCGCATCAGGAGGTTTCACACTTTCTAAGAGGTCTTTCAATTCCCGTATACTGATGCATAGGATTCCAAAAGAACTTTGTCTACATTCAACATTTGATTTCGATCAAGTACACTATTCCAAAGTCCTTGGTGTCGAGTAAACCACAAACATATATTCACATATACCATTGATATCAATAATTGGTTCTGTACGAAACGCACTATACTATCATCAACTATGGGTATATTCGATCCCCTATGATTAGTTGCTCCTGTTACTTTGAAAGCCAAACTGATTCTGAGAGAAATGTGGAAACATAAAATTGATTGGGACAATGATCCTCCAGTGGAAATTGTTAATCATTGAAAGGATTATAGAAGCTCACTCTCTTTGTTGAGAGGTTTGTTCATTGATAATGACATACGGTTAGTTGAGGGCACACAAACATCATTGGAAGGCTTTGCTGATAGCTCTGCGTATGCCTACGGTGCTTGCGTTCATGTACACACCTTTACTCAATTTTCTAAACCCGTCGTGAAACTGCTTTGCGCCAAATCAAAAGTTGCACCAAAACGAATGGTCACAATCCCAAGACTTGCTTTGTTGCTATCAAAATTGATGAAATTTGTCATTGAAAGTTATGTCTCTACACATAAATTCCAATCTGAATTTGCATTCACGGATTCCAAAGTTGCTTTATATTGGATACGTTCAAATCCTTCAAGTTGGAAAATCTTTGTAGGAAATCGCATCGCACAAATTCATGAAAATGTCGCTCCACAGTATTGGCATCATGTGTTAGGAGAGAATAATCCTGCTGATATCTTGTCAAGAGGTACAACAGCTCAGTTTCTTATTTCATATTCGTTATTGTGGAATGGTCCATCATGGCTTGCAGAAAATGAATCGTATTGGCCTCTGGATACGAAAGGTGAATCTTTAGAAATACCAGAAATGGAAACTGAAGTCACTGTATTTGTTGCCACTACGCTACCTGAAAATATCCTATCGAACCTGTTGGATCATGTTTCTATGTTGAGAAAGTTGCTACGAATAAAATCATGTATTTTCAGAGTATGTACACGCATAAATTTGAGGGTTTCCTCCATAAAAAGGAAGAATTACACAGTGCAATGAAATTTTGGATTCAAAATATCTAGGCGCACTTTCATAATGATGAAATATTAAAATTGCTCAATGAATTGAAAATCAACAGTCATATACGCTATCTACACCCGTTTTTGAGTGAAGATATTCTTAGGGTGGGAGGTCGACTTCAAAACGCACTAAATTTATCACATGAACAACGGCATCCCATATTACTTCCATCAAAAAAAAAGTTTGTAGATCTAGTTATTGATCAATACCATGTTGATTCTCTTCATGCGGGACAGCAAATTGTTTTTTTTTTCACAAATTCGGGAAAAATATTGGATTCTACATGCAATCACATGTATTCGTGCTGGAATTCATCGCTGTAATACTTGTTTTCGTACACGCCCAGAACCAACAATACCAAAGTGGCCCCACTTCCTGGACTTAGAGTTGAAAAATCTCATGTTTTTGAACGTACTGTGGTTGATTATGCCGGTCCTTTTTCCATCACATCATACCGACGACGAGGACAACGCATTTTGACTGAAGCATACATATGTTTGTTTGTGTGTCTTTCAATGATCAATTCAAATTCAAATGAAGAATTCATCACCGTACTTGTTCAGATTGAGGCAGTGTTAAATAGCAGACCATTGTGGTTATTGAATGATGATCCTCTAGCTCTTACTTCATTAACGCCTGCACATTTTCTCACCGTAGGTGCAACATTAGGTGAATTTCCAGCACAAAATGCGCAGGATGTGCCGCTAAATCGTCCCACACGCTACCAAATGATGGATCGCATCATTCAAGATTATTGGAAACGGTGGCATGCTGAATATCTTCATACCCTACAGTCACGTGCCAAATCGACCAAAAGCACGAAATCCATTGAAGAAGGAACTGTTGTAGTTCTCATGAAAGATAATGTTTCTCCCTTACGTTGGCCCCTTGGAGTCATCGAAAAAGTTTCGCCCAGGTAATGATGGTGAAATTGAAGTAGTCACCATTCGAACTCACTTATGAACATACCACCACCCTGTGGGCAAAGTTTGCCCGCTTCCAACTCAATAATGATATTTCTATTAGTTTATGTCATATAGTCCATGGTAATTGTTGTTAATTCAGGGTGGGGGGTTATGGAAGCGCAGGCCTTATGTTTGTGTAGACCCGGCTTTACCCTTTGAATAAAAAATAAGGCAATTGACATTAAGTAGAAAGTACAAAAGTAGAATAAAATATAAATCGCAATCGCATGTTGTAAATAGAATAGTGAAAGGCTTTTTCCCCGCAATTATACCAAAATCAGTGTTTGAGAGTGTTTTCAAAATATCAAGTAAGAGTAATAATTACTTGGTTCCACCGCTTCGAATCATGCCCGGTTATTTATCTGATTCTTGGTCAACAAGTAGTGGAAAAAGATCGCATCTTGTTTTCCTTCCTTTTCCTTACCTTTTATCACCTACCTCACCAGAGCGAGAGAAAAAGACGAAAGGAGAGAACGCTTGATGTCGACAGATAAAAAAGGGTGGATTTTTTTATACAGTTCACATCGCATCTGAAGAATAATTTATTCACGCAATTATCAATCCCACACACAATTGTAATTTTTGAATAGAAACACTATGTACCTATAATGTATAGATAAAACAAATTTCAGTTATATTAATATATTACAGAAGTTTTCGGTATATTAATACATAGAGAGATGATAATATGGAATACTAAATAAATGAAACCCCACGCGCAATCTATGATTTTTGTGGGTAACTTGTTTATTCTACAGCAACATTGTATGTAACTTTTGTATTATGTATTTGTATATTTTTTCAGTGTGAATTAATGTTATTATTATATCATTACTATTATATCATTATGATTATATTATTATGGTTTAGCGATTTCACGATTCTACGTTTTTTTTATGATCCTTTGGTTTTGCCTGGCAAACCTCAGAAGACGGAATTCATTCTTACGGATGAATTTCGAAAATTTCACCCGAATCACTCAAATGTGTTCTTTATATGAAGCCAAGCTCAGAGAGACCATTTCAAAACTACATCCTTCATAAATATAATCGGTATCGGTTCATAGTACAAGCAATTCTATCACCTGGAACATTATTCCCTTGAGACATACTCTCAGAGCCCTCCGATTCTGAGTATGACATTTCTAAAAGTAGATATCCTTTTCTACATCACTTTTCACTCACGTTATACTCACGTAACACTTCACCATGGCTCACTCTATGACTGAACGAAAGAACAAGAATTCCAGTTGACGTCTATCCATAACATGAATGAAAATAATCAAAACAAACAATATGTACTTTGAATAGGTGTCACTATCCTGATATGATTTATTTGGAGTACTAATATAAACTGCTTATACAGGTAGGATCATAAATATGAAAAACATGATT
Source organism: Leptinotarsa defecta (assembly GCA_015342085.1). Taxonomy (NCBI): domain Eukaryota; kingdom Metazoa; phylum Arthropoda; class Insecta; order Coleoptera; family Chrysomelidae; genus Leptinotarsa; species Leptinotarsa defecta. Next base: position 4,136 of record WOGO01001304.1, on the reverse strand, counting down.
CTTCATGATGCATGTTTATATCACAGAATACAAATGGAGTACATCTTTTTTTAATAAATATCAAACGTATGTTAACCTTCCGGTACTCGCGCCACTGTCTGTAAGACCGGGCCCATACCTTTTCATGACGTGAACACTAAGTTGCATAACGAATTTGGCTGAACAGCCTAGTACCTTCATCTATCATTACGGTCGAAGTTCAGTCGACTTTTGGCAGTTTCTGTGTGACAGTGTGTCAAGTTATAGCGATTTCGTGTGTCACAGACTGGCGCGACTAGTGCAGGTACAACTTTGTAAAAAGGTAATTTTCTAGATATTTTCGTTATTTTATTACTATTTTAGAAAAATGTTGAATTTTAGTGATGGCGCACTATGAAAAGGAGCAAGCATATTTGCAAAAACTCTTGAATGATGTAGGACTAGATGATAGTGACAGTGAAAGAACTGAAAGAAATCCGATGAAAAGGAACAGGACAATGAGGAACTTGTAATTAATGAAAGAGATTCTGAACAGGAAGTTTCAGATACGGAAGAAAGTGTAGAGCATGAAACTTCTTCACTTTTTTATATAGTTATTTTGAAATATAATATAAATTAAATAACGAGGCCACCTTCAGTCAATTTATTTCAGGTAAGAATGGTACCACGCATTGGAAAAACTATCCTCATCGGCCAAAAACTGTCAGAACAAGGCAGGATAACATAATAGTCCGTTTATCAGGGCCAACACAGGCAAGTGTTCAAGAACTACTGAGGAGATATGGAATTATTTCTTCGATGACACGATAATTAGAATTATTGTTGAAAGTACGAATAAATACATATTGTCTATTCCAGCAAATTTTTCAAGAGACAGAGATGCTAATCAAACGGACAAAATTGAAATCCTGGCTTTTATAGGACTCTTATATTTATCTGGTCTTGGTCACTTCAATCGCTCAAATGCCGAGGATCTTTGGAGAAGAAAAAATATGGCTCAGTGTTTTTCCTTATAATGAGTTTGCAGAGGTTTCGATTTGTTGTACGTTCCATACGTTTTGATGATAAAGAAAGACGCTCAGATCAAACAGAATTTAATATAAACTAGCTCCCATTCGTTCAATATTCGATCAATTTGTAAATGATTGTCGAAAATAATCATTCGGCCAATGTTACCATTGATGAGATGCTTCCAGCATTCAGAGGAAAATGTTCATTTCGCTAGTACATTCTTTCAAAGGTTAACAAATATGGACTGAAGATCTTAGCAGTTTGTGAAGCAAAAGTCTTTTATACCTCAAACATGAAAGTCTACGTGGGATCCCAATCCGAAGCAACATATGAACTTTCCAACAAAACCTATGACTTGGTTTTGAGAATGTGTAAACATTTTTCTGGTTCACGCATTAACCTGACGATGGACAACTGGTTTACGTCTATTCCTTTGGTGATTACAAAATAACTGTAATTGGAACAATGAGAAAAAATAAAAGTGAACTGCCCGTTGAATTTTCAAGACCTACTACACGACCAATCCACACAAGTACGTTTGACTTCACCGAGGATTTAACAATCGTTTCATATATACCAAAGAAAGGAAACAATATTTTATTAACATCCAGTATACATCATCATGACGATATTGATCCTGATACTGGTCAGAAATGTAAGCTGGTAATTGTCAGTACATATAATAAGATAAAAGACAACGTAGGCGACAAGTTGTGTGCTTCATACGATTGCTCACGCAACGGTAAAAAATGGCCCATGGTATGGTGATATTCTACACCATATTGAATGTTGCAGGAATGAATTGTCAAATTATATACAAAGCTAACAATCTCAATGAAAGTGGTTCACGTCGACAACATTTTTGAGAGGCTTAGCAAACTCATTAATCCATCCTCAGTTGCAAAGGAGAGCAACTCTTACGAATGTTCCGAAGACATTGAAGCTAAGACTAATCGAAGTTGCTAATACAGAAGATAGAGAACTTCCAGGAAAAGTGCTACCCCCTGGTAGATGTACCCTCTGCGGGTAGAAAAAAATAGAAAAACCATATTTTCTTGTTATAAATGCAATACGTATTTGTGTTTAGAGCATATTACCTGTGTGTGCCCCAATTGCCGTGAAGCACAATAATAGTGTCTAGCTCCAAAATTTTCATTTAGAATACATTGAGTTACCATTGTTAAGTTTTTCACCCAGTTATAATTTTCTGTTTGTGTTTTATAGAATTATATGTGTTAGTATGTTTTTTTTGCGTGTATTTTTTCAAATCTTCGTTATATTTCAATTAATGAAGTTTTAATAATTGTTTTTGACTGAAAAGACTCATTTTTTACTATAATATCATGTTCCATCAGAAAAAAAAATCACAAAAATCATTTCCTACTTTTGAACCCCACCTGGTCTATGAGACCGGGACAACTAATCTTGAACAAAAAATTGGCACAACTACCGGAAAGTTAACAACCTGAACATCAGGTTGAAAAAACCTTCTTATAATAAGTATTCTGTAAAAAGCATACTTTCATTCGCAATTTCAATTTCGCTGAACTTGAACTGAACAAATGTGGGAACACTGTTTGGAAATTATGGCGGTTTGAAGTTAGGTAGAGAATCCAGTCAATCAGATATTCATTTTCGTGAGACCTAAAGTTCAATTGTTATATTCAAAAGATACAGTCATCTGTTATTCGTTTCACTCGTTTTATCAATAAAAAGTTCAGAGTGAATAAAACATTTCATTACATTCATCAAACATATCCAATATTACGGATAGTTTAATTACTTTATCGAACACTTTTTATGTTTCGACATGAAAATAAAATCTTGGTGTTATTACCTGTTACATTGCGTTGCACTGCTGCCACCTTAGCACCTTTCAGTATGGGATTCCAAATCCGGTGAAGCGTTATCGCCTCCTCTTTTCTGTTGTAGTTTTCTTTGTCTACAGCTTCTTGTACAAGCCGACTGTGGTATCTCATGACCTTCAAACAGTATCGTATGATCTCCTCCACTAAACCACTAAACGCGTGTTCCGCTACAGCCGATTTTTTTATTTGACCTGATCTACAATTTCTCCGATGTTCATTCAGTCTCGTACCCATGGATCTTTTGGTGATACCGATATAAACTTTTTCGCAGGTGCATGATATACTGATAGTGATTCAGTGATATTGGATCTCTTTTGTCTTTCACAGATGTAAGGCTTTGCTGTATTTTCCTGGAAGGCTTGAATACTATTTTGATGTTATGCTCGCTTAGGATTTTTCCGATTCTATCTGTAACCCTAGGGATATACGGTAGAAACACACGTGCAACCGTTTGAGTTGCCTTCCTATTTTGATTTGTAGACGTCTTCATTTTCTGGCCTTATTGATCTCGGTTACACTGTATCCATTCGATCTTAAAGCCACATGAAGATGTTCCAATTCTTCTTGAAGATGTTCCGGTTCACAAATTCTACGGGCATGTTTCGTCAGAGTGTTGATAATTCCCCGCTTTTGACTTGGATGATGGTTCGAAAGTGCATGCAGATATCTATCCGTGCATGTCGGTTTTCAGTACACTTTATGTTTCAGTCTTGTGCAACGCCTTTTGAGTATATATAGGGGGGCCCAAACGGGGATTTCGAGATTTACGTTAGCGCGGCAGATTAATATATAGGGGGATACCTTCTACCCGGTTAAGTACCTCCACCAAATATGAGCCCCATATATAAGGCCGCCTGTGAGGAATAAAGGATCAGATTAGTAAGAAAAACCTGATCATCAAAAATTTTCGGCGCGTCAGGTTAAGGTAGGGTGAGTTAATTACCTTCCGAAAAAGTGTATATTCCAGTAATCTGACAATTTGAGAGTGATATAAAGAACCGGGAGGGCAGTAAAGTTGTAAAAACATAACGTCATTTCGATATTCTTGAGCGTAGCAAATAATTCAAGGATAACAAAAAATATATAATCTGACGATTTCCGTTAGCCGAAATAACAAAAATTAAAAAATTCAAATACTTATATTTCCCTCTCCGAGTTTCTATTCCTGTATTCTCTATTTACTTTTTCTCTATCTATTACCTTCTCTTACTCCGTTCCCACTCTGAATTCTGTTGCCATGACGCCATCACAGATGATCACAGAGACTCGTTCGTGATG
>WOGO01001303.1:0-18613 GCA_015342085.1 Leptinotarsa defecta | reverse complement strand
ATACAGAAGATACTTTTCTCTACTCAGTTTGTATTTCAAACATTCGTTGTGGAATAAAAATCAGATATCATTCACATGAGTTCTACTTTAAATAAATAGTAATAAATTGCACTTACATGGAACACTGTCACCCTCACTGGTATACACCGATGTTTCGCGTTAAGACACTTGCCCCAAGGCTCTTCAGTACCAAATTGGATAACATTATAGAATATAGACACAATTCGTTCATGAATTACGATTTTTTAATGTCAAGGAATAAGCTTGATCTGCTTATCTGTCTGTTTAACCAGCTGTCGCACCCCTACGAACGACAACCCTCAGAAGACGAAACTTGTTCGAGCTAACTCCTGTTATAAACAGGAAGTGTACGGAATACATTTTTAATGGTGACATTTTGATGCTCACAAGCCCTAATCTACAGGTGGATTTTGATAAGCGGGCCACCCGGTATGAAAAAAAAATCCCAATGCGATCGCTTAGCTCTGAGAAGAACCACCAAATGCAATTATGAAAATGTGACTTAATGTTCCCGAGATTTATGTCCCAACTTAAATATATTAATTTACGATGTTATCCTTGCTCAAGGCAACAAATACGAACACCGAGCTCGTATTATTTTTGCTTTTTTCCATCAGTCTTTTAATTTATTCCGAACAGTATTGAGTACGTTACAGACAAGCTAATCGACTGGGTGCTGATTTATTGAATCCGCAACAGTTTTCATCTCGAGAATCGAGAAGAATTAATGCAGAACCTTATTACGTTCATTGTTAGAGTTTCTGCTGTAATATTACACTATATGGACGTCCTAGTAAATTCACAGCATGATCGAAGCGTCCGAAACTTCTACCTACTGCGAGTTAACGAGACGTCCATTGCATGAAGATGGTACAATGATGACAGAAACTCTTTACAGAGAAAGAGATAGAGGTTAATCGCAACAATTTTGTTCCTTATTTTTACTATCATTGAGTAGACTTTCGGGTACATAAACATCGAAAATTCGCAAAAAATGACTACTACAGCAGCGGTACACATTATCAAAGATAGACCGTTACCTCATCACGTTTGATATTATCTACCGCAGTAGTAGACGAAACATCGGGAATAAAAACCTGCAGACCTCGACCAAAAAAAAAAAAAAATGGAAAATAGCATTGGCATAATGGAAATTTTGTAAATAACTCGCTTTTAAAATTTCCCTTAATTTTATCAACTAAACTTCATATAACAACATTATTATATTTCTTTAGTTTTCTAAGCGTTCCTTTCCAATTTTTCCATCTTCATTTCATCACGTTACTACCGATCTGAATATTTGGAGCATTTTATAAATCAGGTTTGCATTTTAATTTTGAATAAGGAACTATAAACTATGTTTCGAGTTTGGAACTGAATTGGCTTTCTTCATACCATAATGGACTAATTATGGCGTCAAATATATGGACAGTTGAATTATTGGATTTGGCAAAAGTCGTTTTTTTAAATAAATCTCAACAAGAAATGTTCTGAAAATGCCTAATATTCTGTTAAAACTCATTTTTCCCTATTTTTTAATTTTCACTTTCCATTGGAAAATATATAGAGTAATATCTTATCGAAAGGTAATAATAAGTCATATTGAAAGTTGTATATTTTTAGGAGACTTTAGTTTTTGAGAAAAAAGTAAAGGAGTAAAAATTCCAAAGGAAGAAAAAAAGCAATCAAGTCCAAAATAAACACTTTCAAAGATGTGTAGATCATTCATAGAACTTATTTTCAGAAGTTTTTCACAAGTAATAGGGAATCTAACAATTCCGTTGGTACCTTCCGTTGGTACACCATTCCGTTTACTACAAACGGCTGTAGACATTCAATTCGAATAGTATGTCTCGTAATTGATTATTTCTATGTATCGAATAGGTTGAAACTGTTCGACTTTGTCATTTTCTGTGTTTAATATTTAAAGTCTTGTTAGTGAAGTCCTTTATCATGAATAGCTATAGTAACGCAGATATGCTGACATGCATTTCATTAATTGACTTGCTGATGGCAATTCATTAGCTCGAGAGTTTTTAACAGTAACATAAGGAGATCGCCGGATTGGTCGAGATGGACCTCACTTATGGCCTGTTCGATCACCGGACTTGAACCCCCTGGATTATCCTCTATGGGGCCACCTAAAGTCACTAGTTTATACTACTCTAGTGGAAGATGTGGAAGATTTGAGAAATCGGATAATTTCTGGGTGTAGTCCAAGGAATAGTCTCTTAAATTTTTGCCGCATGTTCAATAAACACCCTGTATAATTTTTCAATGCTCCTCTACTCCTTTGGAATAATGAACTGAAATCAAAAGAATTTTCAAAAAAAATCAAAAAAGGTTAGGACAATAGAATTGGAAACCAGGTAAATATATGTGTCTTCTAGTCAAGGTACAAGTACGGAGCTTGAGGCTGATATAAATGAAGAATTTGTGCTGAACCCTTTAAAAATTTTGAGTGGTTTCCTAAAAGTAAACAATTTTCAAAATATGGCTCATATAATACAATGTTTCTGATATTTCTAAGCCTTATTTATGGCTGAGAAAATATATAGAAAGTTGAGCGGCGTTTTACAACAATGCAAACTCATAACGAGACATTTATCGACATCTGCAGCCATAGTTACCATTTTGGCAATACCAAATTGCAATGCTACCCGGGTCTGATTTATAAACACTTTCATAAGAGGTAATCTTTGAATTCGTCGGCGTTTAGATGGGAGCATTGAGGAATACCTGATGTTAACACTTACTCCTTTCTACCTAGTTATTTACTCTGATGGTTTGAGTTTTTCAATTGAGGCAGCACAAGAACGGTTCTGATAAATCAAGACAAACAAGCTTCAAAGAAAAAACCTGATTGTTAGCCTCATTGAAGACCTCAGAAATGTCCGTGTGAATATAATTCACCTGGAAACCAGTCTCTAAAGCACCTGACAGGTAATCGACATAGTTCACTAGATTTAGATCCATTTATTTTCCTGATCGGAATCAACATTACTATATAAGTATAAAAATGGAAGGCAATGTTCAGAAAATCTTTGTCAATTGATCAGGGCATTGTCTCGCTGATAAAATAAAAAAATCTGGAGTTAATTTCAATTTCGTTGCCTTTTGAATTTTTCATTTGAATATATATTGGTTTATCAACCAATTTTGAAAAACTTTTTAGTTATATTTAGTATAAAAAAAGGCTTCCAATCGAGGTACAAGGGGTTTGGCATTCGAATGAATAAAGTTGGCATTGCCAGACAACTAATGGAAATTTGAAAAAAAAAAACGACGTGTCCGAGTAGGTACTTTTCTTGAAACAACAACTGAAAAAGAATATCATTACTATTATTATAAAAAATGCCGTAAAAAACCGCCACCCTATCAAAACGCGTGAACTGGCGAATGCGGGTTGTGAAACTGTAGATAATAATGAAGTGTCGTGGTAATAATGGATAAAGCGACCATAAAGTTATTAACACACCAAATAAAAATGTGAACGCGGAGTCGGTTCTCACCTGGGCCAGGCCACCTGTGCCGAGATGTGAGGGTTCCACAAAATGCGTTCGAATATAGACTCAGCGTACCAAGAAACCTCGTTCGAAGAATTAAAAAAAGGGTACAACACGTTTCGAGGTGATTCGTTCTGATTTATAAGAATGTATTCGGTTTACTACTCATAAGAGAGGTTCATAAAAGTACTCATTTAACAAAAAACCTATAACAGTAGAATTGACCTTGAATTATGTCAGTCCTATAGAGTTGTATTCACGAAGATTTATACTTTGACAACAAAAAGCATAAATCTAAAAGAAATTTCCCTAAAAATTCTTCAAAATAAAAATTTCACAAAACGTTTTATCTGGTGCATAAATATACAAAAAAAACTCAAAATCAATTATATCAAATGACTCACATCTAGTAGCATGGACCGATAATCAATTTTACAGCATTTTCATAAATCATTTCGGAACATTCAACAGAAAAAAATAAATAAAAATGAACTAAACAAGTTTCTTTCCGAAAAATATCAGCTAAGGTCAATATTTTTTGATCATTTATAGCAATAAACTTCTGAATACAAATTTAGAAAGAATAAAAAAAATTGAACCTGAATATGGTCTAGTAAATGTATTCTTAGTTCAGCTTAGCACATCTGATGAGACCCACGGAAGGTCAAAACAACGTTGTCTGATATTGCATCACGAAAGTTTTGTTCTGGAGTTCAGGGTTTGACTGTATTAAACCAGTTATAATAATCAGCGATGTCGCCAACATGATTATGCGTGTTTCCTGGCGTTGAATGATTTTCAAGATTCATTGAAGTGAAATCCTTCGACTATTTTTTACTATATATGGAAAGCACGTGCTTCAATTTGATTTTCCCACAAATCTTTGAATTCAATTCAATACCTGAATTTGTGTCAACCTGAGCTGGCTTTCACTTCAAAAAGGCAGATAATTAAAACAATAACTGACGTCAATTTCCGGTTACAAAATGCCAGATAGAAGTTAAACGAAACATTCATTATGTTTTCAGTCCTGAATTTTTTCTGACCACCCAATTTTCTGACATTCCCAAACTTCTTAGGTTTTTCCACAAAGTGACCACCCTGAAAAACCCTTTGATTTCTTAACCATGAGTGTTCATATCATCTAAGCAACAGACTGATCCAAAACATTAGCATACATTGTACACGTGACCTCCCAGACAAGGCTACTTGTATAGCTGAAGTGTGGGGGCACATATCAGTAGTTTCTTCAGCCGTATCAGTACTAACATTTTGAAAATTTCAAACTTCAAAATACCGTATATATACACACCACAGGCTTTTAAACGTAACCGTCAACTCAGACACTTTAACATCAATCCCGCCAGCCGATTGCAGTTAAATCTAATTGGCCAGCGTGAGGAGGCTTGTTTATTTTGCCCAATAGATGCAAACGTGCATAGTGACCATGCTTTGATCACGCATCTATCTTTGTTTGGTTTACTTCTTTCGTTGGATGGATATAGTTTAGTCACACTTAGGTGAAATCCACCTTGAAATGACTATCATAGATAGACTATCATAGATGACAACTTTTTCATTTGAAATCAAAGTTTATAGAGATTCATTCGCCACTTGAGTAGTAACTGTGTGTTTTGTGAATATTCGAACGTACTTTCAAGCAGAGCCACCTCAGACGTAGTTCGAATCAATTAAAACAATAAAATAACGTTGACAGCTCTTGTCACGTCACGCAGTGCCTCTGAAGAAAGTCGCATTCGGACCATTGGAACGGAATCGGCAAAGAGAGGAGGACGAGGAAGGAGACGAAGGAAACAAAAGCGAATAATCGACGGAACCGGAATAACTCACGGATCGGGAACTACAATTTCGCAATTAATTGTCGTTAATTGTTATAGTCGGTCGGTCGTTCGAGGAATCGAGGCATCGAGTTTGTTTATTTATTTCCAAGCGGCCGCGAGACAATTCGTTTGAATATTTCTTATGCAAATTTTCGGGTCGTTCGAGTTGGCTTTCGCATTATGCGTTTGTCGTTTTAAACCAGATAATTGAGCTTACTGCAAGTGAGCAGTTCTCATTGAATTTGTGCGACCGGGGAATTGAAGTGTAGGCATTTTCTCAACCAGTCAGGGTTTACAGCGAATAACAAACTTTGCCGTCTAGTAAAATATGAAACTGATATACAGAGACGTCACCTACGTCAATTTATATACAAGGGTGGCCCTAGGAGTACCTGGCCCTACGACGTTCAATGATTTCAATACTGTTTTTATAATAAGAACTGTCTTGCTCTTCAAAATATCCTAGTCCAGTTATTTTAGGTCGATTTGGGCCTGTATTTTGGAAAGTTGACCTACCCAGCTGTAAATTTGTATAAACTTTGTATTTTGGCGTCATAAAAGTATTCTCAAAATTCACATATGATTCGACGGCCGCAACTTCAAAAATTGGGGGTCAAAAGTCAAAAAAACGACTTTTTGCACGTTTTTTTGCCAATATCGCGTTTCCAATGGGTTTTATGCTAATTGTATTTATTATCAATATTGTAGAGAATTTAATTCTCTACAACTTTTGTTTCAAACATTTTTTCATAAGTTGAATTGTTTTTGAGATAGAGGGCAGCGCGAACGCAGATTAAATATTATTTGAAATCAACTGGCTGTCCCGATCGAAATCAGCTCATTATTACTTAATAAATAATTATAAATAATTTTCATTTTTTATTAACAAATACATTATATTTAAATATGTTTTTCATTAATGAACCGATCTGTGAATTCAATAATGCAATTTATTCCTGTATTTCATGAGAATACTTTTATGATGCCAAAATACAAAGTTTATACAAATTTACAGCTGGGTATGTTCACTTTCCTAGACAAACCCCCCTAAAATGACTGGCCTATCCATTAACTGCCTACATGAGTTTTTCATCGTTGAAAAATCGTTGACCACTGAGCTATTTTTTCAAATTTGGCAACAGGAAATAATCCAAGGGGGTTGAGAATCTGGCGAATAGTGTGTATGAGGTAGCAGTTTGAACTTTAATTCGTCAATTTCGGTCATTGCGATAATCGATTTGTGCCACTATGTGTCCTACTATGGGATACGCGTGGCTATGACTTTGTCTGCGGATTAAACGGTCTTCGCCTTCTTATGGAGTGGTACCCTCAATTTAGCGATACAGACGTCATCACACCAACCAGGTTGCCTCTCAGCTCGCCACCCAGGCAACCAAATTATACCGTCACGTCACAGTAGAATAATACAACCACGAGATCCGCCCGAGTTGCCGGGGATCTTCAACCGCTCTTAGGATGAGATTCTCATCCAACGCATTCAGTGCTGTGGTATCGAAGGATTCGACGGCCCACGGGCATCGGATTAGTTATAATAAACGATCGGAAATTGATACTGTGTTCAGTTTATTCGCTGTTGTTATTATTGTTTTTAGTTTTTGTAGTTGGTTATAAGTAACTTACCACAAAATCTTGTATAATATCCTTAAATTTCGGCGCACGCCTATGGCAAAAGAACGAAATTGGCTCCGCACTTCGTATGACAGTCTTGTATCTGTATGAACTTCGTATACATGTATACAAACTTAAAAACAAATTTTTCAACAGAACAGATAATCAGCGTGCCTATACGTATAAAGTCATTTATATTTGGGATACAAAGTTTTTGAGCACCTTGATGACTATCCAAAAATCTCCATATACTAATATTTTTAAATCCAGACTTGAGGCATTACTTATCGAGAAAAATTATTACAATATTAATGAATTTGTCATACTTTTATCTACGTGAGGGTGTTCATTTAATTTGTTTGACAATCGATTTTTTTGTGGTGTTTATCAAATAACATTCATCATTTGTATTATAAACACTTTCAACGTTCATCGAATGTGTTCTTGTGTATCCGCTTTCATTTAGTTTCGGTCGTCTTTTTGAAACAACTATTATCCAAGATTTGATGAGGCCTGAAAAAAAAAAAGATATAAACCAGTAGTTTCAATATCATTTATTTTCAGTCATCTTGTTGAAATAACTATTATTCAAGATTTGATGAGACCTGAAAAAAAAAGATACAAACCAATAGTTTCAATATATTGTTGATGGCACCGCTCTGGAATGATTTATCTGTTCCACGGCATGTGAGTTTACTCTTCAGATATATTTGGTCAGTCGGTAGCCAAGCGGTTCGGCATGAGTGCTTTGTTCACTCACTCGAATTGACTGCCGTGCTGGTCGGTGGTTCAAGCCCTAGTCTGAACGATCGAGCTTCACTTGCTATCGTCCAACCCGTGTTAGGAATCACACGTTAAAAGGCAAGACCTCGTTAATCCTTAGCTCGCACAAGCTTCGACTTCTGAGGGTTGTCGTTCGAAGGGGTGCGACAGCTGGTTAACGGAAAAACAGATTTTAAACAGATTTTGAACAGATTTCTCACTACTAGTCATAGTGTATAAATATATGGTTTAGTATACAACTTCCTTGTCTAGATTGTTCTCGAAACAGTTCACAATTTGTATCATTATCATTGTTACACAAATTCTTTCACTTATTCAAAATTCCCTTTGAGGGAATTTTTTTGTACGTTTGAAAAAAAATGTGGCACGTGAATAAATGACGAGCGATTTCGTATGTCTCAATATATTTTTGGTGTGACTCTGTACTCTGACGAAAACTGCAGAATAATTTCGTTTGTTGAATAGGTATACCGTGCAACACATCGCCTGCTGCTGTTGGGAGCTGGAGAATCTGGCAAGTCTACCATTGTGAAGCAGATGCGCATTTTACACGTAAACGGATTCAGCGAAAAGGAAAAGAAGCAAAAGATCGAAGATATAAAAAAGAATATTAGAGATGCCATTATAGTAAGTACCACTATGAAAAACAATGTTTGTGAAAGCGAGACAGAAATATGACGAAGGTTTGTTTACTTGACAGTTATATATATCTCACAGCAACAACAACCTTTTTTTCGAATAATAGTATAAGTATATATAGAGCGTCTCATGGTCCAAACAGAAATAGGTACAGGGAAGAACATTTCTGCTGAAAATATTTCATATAACACGGGGCTTTGTTTTTGTTTAAAAAAAATGTGTAAAAAGCCCAAGGTCGTTCCTCTCATTTTACTCTTATTTTCGAACCAACCCTATTACATCCTTATAAGTAGCAGGAGGTGGGTCTTTTATTTTCGGTATATTTGTAAAGAAATTCGCTGTTACTAAAAAATCCGAGAATTATTTTTTTAAATTCTGCTCTTCAAAAATTAGCAGTAATTTGAAGAACTCTCTCAACACAACACAATCAAAAATGTACCCCTTCTGGCAAAAACCACAGCATTTTTTGCGAATTAAAATGAGATTTAGTGCGAGGAATCGAGCGTTAAAAAATAAGACCTCGTTAATCCTCAGCTCGAACAAGTTTCTACTTCTGTGAAAAAACCAAGGTCATTTCTTATGATTTCTTCAAGAAGTAAGTAGCAGGTCGGTCTTTTATTTTCGGTATATTTGTAAAGAAATTCGCTGTTTCTAAAAAATCCGAGAATTATTTTTTTAAATTCTGTTCTTCAAAAATTAGCAGTAATTTGAAGAACTCTCTCAAAACAACACAATCAAAAATGTACTCCTTCTGGCAAAAACCACTGCATTTTATGCAAATTAAAATGAGATTTAGTGCGAGGAATCGCACGTTAAAAAATACAAACTCGTTAATCCTCAGCTCCAACAAGTTTCTACTTCTATGAAAAAAACCAAGGTCATTTCTTATGATTTCTTTAAGAAGTAAGTAGCAGGTCGGTCATTCATTTTCGGTATATTCGTAAAGAAATTCGCGTTTCTTGAAAAATTCAAAAACTATTTTTTTTAGTTCTGTTTTTTTTTGCGATTCCTTTTTTTGTTAATTTCACAAAAATAGACTGAACTTTTTTCCATAAATGGCCTCTGTCGCCTCTTTCAATTTGGACCATAACTCACGAGACACCCTGTAGACGAGAAATTATTTATTCAATAGAACAAATAAAATGGAAAACCTGAGCAAGTTTAACCAGCGAGGAAAAAAAATCAACTATTAACTGTAACAAATATTTTTAATAGTTGAGTTTTAATTTCGATTTTTATTTTTATTAAGAATAATAATAATAATATTTCTTTATTTTGGTCATTATCAAATTGAGCTCAATTAACTTAAATTTACTTTCAGCTATTGATAACTTACCAGCTGACCGAGAGAATTTAATTAATGACTTTATAAAATTTGATATGCTTGAATCTTTTTACTTTTTTAGATAACACTTTGTATAATGATCCTGCATAATAAATCAACTATTGTCACAGCATATCCAAGTTTTTCTATCATATTTTTGATATTTTCAATTTAATTATTCATCTTTAATTGAAGTTATGAAATCAATGAAATTTCAAATGATTATAAATGTTACTTTCAAGTAAACGTTTATTGGTTTTTCTGTCAATCACAAAATTGAATGTATAAAATGTCAATATCCGAAAGTGATGTTTCGAAAGATTTAGAAGGGGTCGATTCTTGCCTATTCATTCCAACGAAATCTTTTTGAATTTTTTTCAGACAATTACAGGGGCAATGTCAACACTGAGCCCTCCTGTACCTTTAGAAAAACCGGAAAATCAAGCACGAGTCGACTGGATACAGGACTGCGCAACCGGTCCAGATTTCGATTACCCCCCAGAATTCTATGACCATACAGAAGCTCTCTGGAAGGATAGGGGCGTACAGGTGATGAAAAACTGCGAAATTAAATGATCAAGAATAATTATTGACGACGAAACTTTTCTTTTTTTCAGTCTACCTTCGAGAGAAGCAACGAATATCAGTTGATCGACTGTGCAAAATACTTCCTTGATCAAGTTAGTATAATCAGACGCCCCGATTACACCCCCACAGAGCAGGACATCCTACGTTGTCGTGTCCTTACCAGCGGAATATTTGAAACGCTCTTCCAAGTTGACAAAGTCAACTTTCAGTAAGTCTCATCTGTCTTTCAACAGCAATCTCTTCACAGAAACAGTTAACTTGTACAACTCAAATACTACAATACTCTCGATAACAAGCATTCTAACAACACTTTAATATAACAGTAGAACACCACATATGAATTAAAAATCCGAGACAGTGTTGCCAAGCTGATGGGTAATAAAAAACATACAAAAATTCACACTGGCAACACGGTTATGCCACTGACACCTGAAGCCTTGTGACGTCACACGCGTTCTTTTGCCAAGTGCCGGCTTGTCTTTTCAAGTTTTTATTATGACTGTGAATTTGTCATATTCAGAAAATATTTTACACAAATGATAATCAAATATAAATAGTTTTTTATCGCCAATAAAAAATAATTGCATGTGGCCTGTTATTATTAGAAGATTATTTTTTTACTTATGATGCACTGTTTGTAACCTTTGGGGTAGTAATGAATATTACTGTAGTTTTATCCCAACGCCAAACCGTTATTTTAACAACTCGATGTGTGTATTCATCACCAAATGATTATCTTCAAAAAACAAATGAAATCTCAAGAATCATATTATCAAATCTGTATTATCATAGAAGATGTATACATTACTTGGAGAAACAATTATATTGCTAGCTGTCAAAGTTAAAAGGTAAATGTACAGAAAAAAGTTCGCTTTCGTAGCAGACCGTGCCTTCATTTTCATGATTCTACTCAAACTGAACGTTTTATCTTCTTGTTTGTTCTTTTATACGGTTAGAACGCCTTAGTGCAGGTATTTGTCCTCTCCTTTCATCCGGATGTCTCTTTAAGTTTGCCTGTACTTAGGTTACATCAGGTAATATCCTTGTGTTTTCGTTTCTGTAGGAGGCTTATGAAAATAATAATAGTAGGGCTGTTCCAGTAGTGTTTTATGACCGCTCAAGTGTGATACTTTGAGGGTGATTTGTAGTTTTGAATTTTATGTCAAAACGTTCAAAAGATGAGTTGTACTACAAAATATGTTTAAAAAAATATATTTAAAATATGTTTTTCCCGTAACCAGCTGTCGCACTCCTACGAACGACAACCCTCAGAAGTCGGCACTTGTGCGGGCTAAGAACTAACGAGGTCTTACCTTTCAACGCGTGATTCCTATCACTAATATTATTAAATAAATGATAATTCAAGTGTTGATCATAAAATATTTGTACATTTGTGTTTATTCGTAAATATATTATCAACTTTTTTGTCAAAGGCACATTCATTCTATATTGACTACCATCAATATCCATTTTTTAATCATAATAGTGTGTCTGTCACACAAAGTTTTGCTTTTTCTTGAACTTCAATGTAAACAAAGAATCTTCTACTTTATGAATATGTTTATTCATCTCGGTTTGGAATCTTTATCGAACAATATATTTTCAGTATGTTTGATGTTGGTGGTCAACGAGACGAGAGACGTAAGTGGATCCAGTGCTTCAATGACGTAACAGCGATAATTTTCGTCACAGCGTGCAGCTCCTACAACATGGTCTTGAGAGAAGATCCGACTCAGAACAGGCTGAGGGAAAGCCTAGATCTATTCAAGTCGATATGGAACAACAGATGGCTGAGGACCATATCGGTCATTCTGTTTCTCAACAAGCAAGATCTCCTTGCCGAAAAAATTTTGGCAGGTATTATGGTCTGTGTTTATTTCACTTGTGTTGTTTACTTACAGTTTTGTTTTGTTTCCATTAAGGCAAAAGCAAATTAGAAGACTATTTTTCTGAGTTTAGCCGTTACCAAATTCCGGTTGAAGTGGCCAATGACCATAGCGAACCGCCGGAAGTTTTCAAAGCCAAGTACTTCATAAGAGATGAGTTCCTGGTGAGTTCTCTTTTCCGTTTTTATGAATTCACACAAAAAATACATCAGTTTTCATGAGATAATATACTTTACCTTTCTATTGATATTCTGACATCATATTTGATGTCGAAAGATAGTTTATTTCGATAGGGGGTGATGAGCTTAACTCTGTTTTATTTTCTTCACATCTCATTTACCCACAAGTAATACACTACTTGATTTCATTTAGACTTGAAACTTTTCCAAAATAAAGTTAAACACTGTTGCTTCTTCAGTTATTTTCACAGTACAGTGTTGCAAGTTTTCCTTTCCGCAAGTTCTGGACAACTATGCCTGGTCTACAAGATAATATGAAACAAAAGCTCAATAATAGCTACACTAGCGTATTTGCATCTCATTTGTTTCATGACGTTGAAACAGTTGTTGATGATGCTCTTGGCGAGCGAAACAAGCGTTGAGAGAAATGTTTTTTGTTCTGGTGTAGGAGAAGGTTTTCATTAGATGTACATCTTCCTTTTTATTGAATTTTTATATAGATATCTATACTTTTGCTCACCTCGTTTCACATGTGCTTGATTTTCTAGAAGTTAAACGTAGTCTGTAGTTGGAATATACTGTTACTGAATCAAGATTGATAAACTCAATTTTCATCAAATGTTATCAGACCCGTTTAAAAATGCTTAACCTTTTGGATAGAAGATTGCTTTATTAAACCAGATTTATTTATTCATATAAACCCCTACTTTGAGCAGTGTAATAATTTAGTGACATGGAAATTCTCAACTGTAGAATTTTTTAAAAAATGATGCCTAGTTGAACTTGGGAAGATAAGAATCTC
Source organism: Leptinotarsa defecta (assembly GCA_015342085.1). Taxonomy (NCBI): domain Eukaryota; kingdom Metazoa; phylum Arthropoda; class Insecta; order Coleoptera; family Chrysomelidae; genus Leptinotarsa; species Leptinotarsa defecta. The sequence goes on along the minus strand of WOGO01001303.1, from coordinate 5,415 downwards.
GCTGCCTGCTTGACTCGATAAGAAAAAGGCAAGTGGTGGGTTAAAAAGAAAAGATCAAATATTTTTTCATTCGGTATAATTTATGCTAGAAATGGGTATTTGAAAACGGACAAACATTTTTCAGTTCAATTGATATAATATTGTTTTGTTTTGAGTGATGTAACTAACGTTCCTTTATTTTCAGTATTTTAATATTAATATATGTTACAAAAAGGATTTGAAGCTTTATAACTCCTATTTATTATATGCGAGCGCTTTCGTCAGCTGGTCATGCTATCATCATCAAGGCTGTACTCAAACTGAACGTGTCATCCTCTTGTTTGTCCTTTTATGCGGTCCGAACGCCTTAGTGCAGGTACTGCAGGTATTTTAGATAAATTTGCCTGTGTGTGGGTACATCAGGTAATATTCTTTATGTTGGATCTTCTCTAGGTTTACTGTTTCTAGGAGTGTGTATTGTTTTGTGTAATACATATATTGAATGTAAGGTCTTGTGTTTTGATTGTAAAGTACCTGCAGTACTTGCACTAAGGCGTTCGGACCTCATAAAAGGACAAACAAGAGGATGACTTGTTCAGTTTGAGTAGAGCCTTGATGATGATAGCACGACCAGCTGTCGAAAGCGCTCACATATAATAAATAGGAGTTATAAAGCTTCAAATCCTTTTTGTAACAAAAATTAATATTAAAATATTGTTTTGATAAAAAAAGTTGAATTGGAACTTCTCGGGCAACTGCCAACTGCATCACTAATACCAACATATGATCTAAAATGGTTCCAAAAAGAAATTATTAACTGACGTCACAACGCGTTTATTACAAATTTACGTGTTATGTTGGCAACAATGGTAGATATAAAAAAAGTAGATAAAGTAGACATTTAGTTAAGCTTGATCTATGTAAATACTTCCCAGAAAGTGGATGTCAGAACCTCAATTGCTACAACAACAAATGTTATGCTCATGTAAACTTGGTCATTATAACTATTAATATTATTACTATGTTTTTCTTTTCAGCGTATAAGTACAGCTTCGGGCGAGGGTAAACACTACTGCTATCCGCATTTTACCTGTGCAGTCGACACTGAGAACATCAAAAGAGTGTTTAACGATTGTCGTGACATAATCCAACGTATGCACCTTCGTCAGTACGAACTATTATAACCGCCCACCTCATTTTATAGCATCTTTCTTGTCTCCAGCGCTAATGTCCTCCCATCTAACATTCGCTTACTATTTGTCAAATAAAAAAATTATGATCGGCGTAGAAAGATCGTATTTTCTAGTTCATTCATATGGTAGATGACATGTTGTTTTCGTGTTTTTGAGGTTGGAGTTTCAAACTCCGAAACATTAGGTCAATTTTACTGTGGAAACTTAGGTGACGTATCAAATTCTAATTTCTTAGGGTACTGGGGAGTGTATGGTTGTTTTTGGCTTCAACAAAGCAGATTTTTCAAGAAGCCTTGGCCACGTGAAAGTTTTGTGGGTTTTACTTTTTGAATTTAAAAAATAGTTAGAACAATTATCTAAAAACACTTTATTCTTCTACAGTAGTCCAGTGAATTTTCTACTTGCTTCTAGTTGAATATCAAAATCACTTGCATCATTTTATACTAAACTGCTTTTTGTTTGAAAGATGTTGTAACTGGCACTTTCAATAGTCATTTCAACCTTATGTATTTGCTTGTTAAAAGTTGAAACAACCAGAAGCATCTCCGTTGCCTTCAATATGCACCATCCTCTATGAACATCTAGCTTGAAAACCGAGTAGGACCAATAAAATACAACGCAACAAGTAATAATTTTTGTAACCAGAGTCTGGCGTTTCTTTTTTTACTTGACAAATTTAAGAATATAGTGAATCTCTAATACAGCGGGTTAGGCAGCAGAGTTTTCTCGATGGGAGGCAGATTCGAGCTAGTTAGGTGCGGGGTATATTTCCGTGGCATTTTCGAAAAAGTTCTTCCATCGAGTTTTTCCGTTACTGTCCGACCCGTAAGATGAAAGTACAAATAAGGAGAAATTATGCAGCAATTCATGAACGTCTTCTCACTACAGTGCACACTATTAGTGAAACATTTCGGTTTTGGTAACCAGATCATTTTTTATTGTTGTAATGAAAATGTCAATGCTTTTTTATACAAAAATGCATAATAAAACATTATTGAACAATAAACTAATCAAATATCGAAACGTAAAAACTCGGGCCGTGCTCTGTACTATTCAGTAAATCTCAATGAATAATAACGTCTCTGGAAAAACCATAGAAAATTAACTCGTATTGTAATAATCAATAACGACATTCAAAACGAATTGCTACAATATTATTTTTTTTTGTATATGTACATCAATAAATACGTTTTTGAAAGAGGTTATAACAAGTTAGAATTTTAGTTTTACCTCAGTCAATTCTTCTTAACTTGCAATATCGATGACAACAATTGTCAACGAACTCCGAGTTGATTTCAGTATTTGGGAAAGAGAAAGGAGATCGAATGTGAAGTTTTGGTCAATAATGCAGACTCCGGGAAGACTATAGAATATAAAACACTGCCAATATTTGAAAAGATCCTAATGAATCGCATGAAAGGATTGAAACTTATGAATGGAATTAATATTTGAATGTATCTTACCCGCCAGTTGTTCAATTTGCTTTATTTTGCGTAATGGATGATACTAATTATAAAATATAAATGGAGAGGTTTCTGAATGTTCATCGCGTCAGACAGATTTGGTGAACATTTCGGATAGGTTTACTTTTGTAGTGGGGTTGCATCTGAGTTACTGAAACCGATATGCTTCAAGATTGTCTCAAGTTATTAGTGGGTCTTGCTACCAACTGTATGAAAATGTGATCTGAGTTACTTTTGTATGTTTATGGATATGTTTGAAGTCTATGATCAAATCAAATGTTTTCATATGTTAATTCTAAAAAAAATCTGAAAATACGTGTTTTAAACATTTACCTAGTTATTGCTTAATTTTTATATATTTTTTATATGTTAATCTATTTTTATTTTCAAATTTTATATATACATATATATACGTATCTTTGTTGAATGGAAAGTTAGTGCAATATTTTTATTGTGTGTTGGAGTCGGAGAATATTTACACTTACGTGTTAATTTATCATTTTACTTGAAATTATCTACTTTGAAAGAAAATTATATAACAATTTTTTCTTTTAGTAAGAATTTTGTTTGGGTCATCCTCTTTACGAGATACATTCTGAAAGGAAACATCGTTTATTTTGTCTGTGTAAATACCTTCTCTTTTGATTTTAGTGGAAAATATCTGAAAAAAACAAATTTTTTTGAAGTGAGTTTCATCTTTCAGTTGAGAAAAAGCCGTCACGAAACGTCTTTTGGACATTCAGTAAGGAGGGTGAGCGAAAATTAGTTAAAAAATAGTAAGCGATGGAGACTTTTTTAACTGTAGTAGCAAAAAGTTATTTTTTATGTCCGCCATAAAGGACGTTGAAATAAGGTAGCTATTTCTCTAAAATTTATATAAACGTATGTTTTTGATCAGATAACGAAATAATTGTACAAAGTGTTCACTATAATAGTCACAAAAATTTGAGAAACATTTCAAACATTTGGGGTGAATTTACGAGAGAGTATTGATCAATGTCGGACGTAGCTAAGCCTCTTCATTTTTTTTTTGTAAGTGAAATATTTATTATATCAATTGAAGCTACAAAATCGAAATATGGAAAAACTAATCTATTTTCATCTTTTCACCTGAATATATTAATATTTGGGGTTCCCTCATTCAATAGTTTGATTATATTATCACAGCTGGGATATGATGAACTGGTCCACTACTTTTTCGTTTTTTTTTCCATCCTGTTACTGAATGTCATATGGATATACAAATGAATGTACTCATGGCAGTTCTACGTAACTTTTACATAACCCCTTCGATGATTTTCGTTTACCTTGTTCCGATCGTTCTGAATGGAACAGATTTGACTCTTGAAAGAAAAATGTATGCTTCTATTAGTTCTGTAGTGACTAATAATAAAAAAAATAATTAAAAAATACAATATATGTGCCGCTAGTCGTAAGAAAACGAAATGGTGAAATTTCGCCTGCAATTCGAATTTCATTGTTTTTGTTAGCCAAAACTTTAGGCTGTGGGCCAGATAACTAACAATGAAATGATGTGGTTTCTCTTTTGTTTACCTTGTTTCGAATAGAACGATTGGCTGCCTAATTCGTAGATGTTTATTTCTTTTACGAGGCGGGAAAAATATTCGAGTCTGGATACTCGTGTTTTGGTTTCCATGCTACATTTATCTTGTGACATATCGAATATTTTTTTTTTGTTGATTCTGATCTTTATCTGGCCCGCTGACTATTCAATGAATGTTATATTTGTTAATAAATTATAAATATTTATATTCTGTAACGGTGAGTTTGTGGTCAAGTCGTAGATTCTTGTTTCGTTTTCTCTTAATACCAAACCGTGCAGCGAATCCGAAATATGGAATGCTTATTTGAACGTTTTTTTGTTGATTTAGGTGTAGAGGAATATAATGTTTGCGATTGACTTGTTGATATGTGAAAAACCACTTTCCCTTAACGGCAACATTACTATTCGGATCAACTGCACGAAAAAAATTGTCCAAAAATTTGATGTAACTGTATGTGTGATAGGTAACAACCTTAGTTTTACTTCTTGACTATGAAACACACGCTAAGATTCAGATGATTGCGTAACATTGACATATTACTAATTTTATACGTTTATGTGTCGACCAGTAAATGATGCACGTACAGGGCGCGCCGTAATTTGCGCCATAACACTACTCAAAGCCGTCACGATTGTCTCACCATTGAACGATGACCCGAATAACAAAGCTCAAATTTTTTTTAATCGCAGACTACATAGTCCGGCGCACTTTAGCGGCGGCCCCGTAATTGATGTTTATTTTAGATATTTCTATGATAACCTGTACAAATTATTTCTAAAAAATTTACTGGACTTTCTTGTATTTGTTATACAAAATCTCAAGGAGTAATATGTTGAAAATACTTAATCTAACCTAACTTCTGTTCGCTGTGAGAGCGATTTAGGTTAGGACCAAAAAATGCACAAGCAATTTTGTGTAGGTATGGATTCTGGAGCGAATGGGCATGTGAGTGATTTTAATAGTTGTGAGCAGATCTAAAAGCAGTATTTTTTTTTCATTTTACTTGTTTATTTTTTGCCAATATTGTATATGTGAACACTGTGGTTCATCGAGCGGGAAAACTGTTTCTGATGAACCCATGTGTGTATAAATATATAAATATGAAATTATAATAAACTAAGAACTGTAATAAGTGTTTTATTTAATAATAATAATAATAATAATAATAGGTATTTATTTCCAAAATGGTGCAATAAATATGTGTGAACATTTACT